>OVAX01002809.1:0-25526 GCA_900406405.1 Lepidium africanum | reverse complement strand
AAATCATCATCTCCATAATCACGAGATCATCACTTCCATTCATCAAAATCCAGCAGCCTTTAGAGAGTTTATCCATAATTGCGAATAAAGCGACGGTAGTAACCTGTCAACCCCAGGAAACCACGAAAGCCTTTCACATTTATAGGAGCGGGCCACTTCAATATAACCTCCGTCTTGCTTGGATCCGTTGCTACACTATCAATCAAAATTACATGTCCGAAATATTCCACTGTAGATTGTGCAAATTGACACTTCTTTTCATTAACAAAGAGTTGATTGTCCTTTAGAATCTGCAAAACAACTCGAACATGTTCCAAATGAGCTGACGAAGAGGAGCTGTAAACTAAGATATCATCAAAGAATACAAAGATAAAGCGCCTCAAATACGGTCTAAACAACTCATTTATTAGACTTTGGAATGTTGCGGGAGGATTTGTAAGACCAAAAGGCATTACAAGTAACTCGTAATGGCCATACATTGTTCTAAAAGCAGTATTTTCTATATCAGATTCCTTCATTCTGATCTGGTGATAACCAGATCAAAAATCAAACTTCGAAAAGACACAAGCTCCATTCAACTCATCGAGCAACTGATCAATTACAGGAATTGGAAACATGTCAAGAATAGTTACACGATTCAAAGGTCTATAATTTGCACAAAACGGAGAGCCACCATCTTTTTTACCAACCAACAAAATTGGACTTGAATAAGGACTATTGCTGCAACGAATTATTCCAAAAGCAAGTATCTGATTTACCACTTTCTCCATCACTTCTTTCTGAGAATGAAGATACTGATATGGTCTTACACTGATTGGACCAGCACCCGACTTAAGGTTAATAGCATGTCCACACCCATGTAAAAGAGGAAAAGAATTAGGCTCTTGAAACACCACAAGAAATTCTTTTAACAACTGCTGCAGCTGAACTAGTAAAATACATTTTGGAGAAGCCTTATCATTGGAAAGAACTGAATCTAGTTGAGAAGAAACCAACATATTAATAGCTTTCTTTCTACTATGAGAATCTAACAACGTTTCCATCTATAAAGAAGGATCTCCTCTAATGGTAACCCTCTCTCCACCGTTCAAAAATGAGAACTCATGTATTGTCCAATCCACCTCACATTTGCCTAATGTCCTTAACCATTGAACTCCCAAAATGACATCAGCACTACCTAATTCCAAAGCCATGAAGTCAGCTTGAAACTCCAAGTTAGACAACCCAAACTGAACTCCTTTACAAACTCCCAAACCTTTAACCACAATACCATTCCCTAGTAACACATCATATTGTGAATTACGAGAGGGTTTGAGTTTAGTATATTTCAAAACAGCAGGGGAAATAAAGTTGTGCGTGGCGCCTCTTATATTTGTCGTAGTCAAAGAATCAATTCCTGAAAAGGCATTCAAAGAAAACTGAAAGAACTTAGGTGTGAGCAAAATTTCTTCTTCGTCAGAATCATCTTCCTGTAAAAGGAACTCAGTACCCTCAATAACAACCAACACCTTAAGCTCCTTCTTTTTACACATATGATGAGGACCATACGGTTCATCACATATGAAACATTGTCCCCTTTTCTTTCTATCGGCATATTCCGCAGGAGATAATTCACATCGACCTCAAGCAGTTCTCGAGCTAGATTGACTTTTGTAACCAACAGATTCTGATTGATTAACATTTGTAGTCTGAAACGGTCTCTTCTTCCAATTACTGTTATTAACTGATCCAGTTTTTGACTGAGAAGAATTATTATCCCAGGAACCAATTCCATTATCCTGAGACAAAGTAGCATCAAAAACCTGCACAATTAAAGATTGTTCCATCTCCAAAACCAAAGCAATAATAGCAGGTAAACTCTGAGATTTCAACATAGCTACAACCGCTTGCATTTGAGGCTTCAACCCCTTACAAAAAAATCGATTCCACCATAGCTTGAGATATATCTGTACACTAAGAAGCAAGCTCTTGAAATTCATATACAAAATCCTCAACAGGACCAATCTGCTTCAAATCAACCAAACGATCACAAGGACGAACATGACGTGATCGACCAAATCTTGACAACAAACATTTCGTAAAATCATCCCAACCAACAAATGATTTTTGAAATTTCTCGTAATTTTACCAGCTCAACACACGCCCAGAAAAACTCATCGAAATCAATTCTAATCTCTCTGATTCAGTATATTTTCCCAAAGTGAAAAATCTGTCAACTAACCCAAGCCAAGAATAAGCATCATGCAAATCAAAAGGAAGAAGTTCCACTTTCTTTAATAATGTTTCACGATTCCCCATAGTAGACGCTAAACTTCAATCTTGAACATATTCGAGATTAAAGCTTGGATTAGAATCAGAAACCAGTACCTCAACACGCGAAGGATATTGAGTACTTTCCACATGAATTGGAGCAAGAGGAATAGGCGGAACTGAAATGCGATTAGATTGAAGCAGCTGTAGAACTTAAGAAACTTGATTGCTCAACGAATTCAAACGATCGGCGTTTTCTTGAAAACAAAGATCCGTCTCCTTCTTTGAATCTCACAAACTAGCCACTTGTTCTGCAACTTGTAACAAAGTAATCGGTGACTCATCATCACCTGTAGATCCCGATGATCTCGTCGATACTGTCATCTTGAAGCCGTGATCTCCGCAACAATTTGATATGATTGATCTTAAAGAACTCTCTTTATTGAATCAATGGATGTAACAGAACATCACAATCCACAAGATATAGAATCAATAGCCTTACAAAATGAAGTAAAGACTATTTATACTCGGAATTCTAAACAATTTCTCAAAACTAATTGAAAACAGACTCTAAGGCAAAACAAAATTGAGCTAATCTGTTCTTCTCGTGTCCTCGAAAAACCAGCCACATGTCAATTAGTAACTAGACCATTCGGACCTTCTGAATCCAATAGAGTCTTCGTATCTGAGTTGAGAGCAATATTAACCTTTGAACCCTTTGTGTCTAGAAGAGGTTTAGACTTCTTCAACATTTTTCGTACATATCTCCTCCAAGGCATATCAGAACCCAAAGCTACATATGACCTCCTGCTAAAGCTCAATGTTTCCATAGCATTGGCTGAATAACAATGTAAAACCACAAACACATTAGTATTGATGTGGAAGCAGATCGGCAGAAGTTGGAGGAATATTTCTTACCTGAAAGCCAATCACGCACATTGCCATTTGGCATATACTCATATACCAACATCTGATGAACCATAGATAGATTAGTCTAAAATATAAAGCTAATTAACAACTATATATATGAAAAAGAACATACTTGTTCTCTGATGTACACACTACTATAGCCAAGTAGCGACACAAGATTCCGGTGATGTAATGTCGAAAGCAGACCGATCTCATTCAAAAACTCTTTCTCGCTCTGCAGAGTGGTTTCTTCTTCTAGTTTGATGGCAACTTCAGTTTGATTTATCAAAATACCTTTGTTGACCTTTCCATAGGTACCTCTACCAATCAACGTGGAGCTATCAAAACCATTCGTTGCATCCGACAGTTCTCCAAAACTGAACTTCTTAACTCCTTCGATTTCCCGTGAAATTGTTCTGACTAGGAGACATAAGAAAGAGTCTGTAATTTCATGCTTGAAGGAAAAAAAATAGGATGAAGTACTGACGTAAAAAGCCTATTGCTAAATTTTCTTACAAAAACATTTTTTGGTAAGTGTTTGTGAGTTTTCATGACGTTTCTTTACATATATAAGTGTTGCACTCACTAAAATAACAGTAGCAGCGACAATAGAGCCTACCACTATCATCAACTATTCAACTATGCTAATTACACTCTTTTGAGTGAACAAATCAACTGTATTCATATAGTTAACAAATATCAGTATAAATTTTGTAACCTTTATGATAAAGATTAGGTCCAAAATCAGTACCATATGGTCCTCGAAGAGGAAAGTCCAGCAACTCATAAGGTCCAAAAAAGTCATTACCACCAAAACTCCACGACATGAACTTGTCCCTGATACGTAAGGCTTCACTCTTGTTAAACATTTTCTCGTCTTTTGGAATTAGCTTTAAGTACATTCTTCGGTGTAGTCTATTCTCATCAACAAATCTATCAATTGCTAGTTGATGAGTTTCCAATTGGAGGGACGTGGCTATATACTCTTTAAATTGGTGTTCAATATATAGAGTGAAGAAAAAGAAGCTAGGACTCTTTAGCCTGTAATCGATCGAAAGAGGCACTGTACACAAGCAGATTCCCGGAGAACCTTGCACAACCTCAAAGGGACATGAGACATTTCTGCAGAGAGTATTTGAGTTTGTAGATGTTTGTTTTTGTTGGCCGCATATATATACCAAGCTTAACGGTGGATATGCTTGGACTCTTGCATATTGGGTTCCCTTAAAGACTTTTGATACAAAAGGAAAAAAAGAAGAAGAGGTTTAGTAGATAGCAAAGAAAATAGTAAGGACTAGAGAAACATTTGTAGGTTTGGTTTTGCAAAGCTTTTGGCGGCTACATGAGTACAGAACTAATTCGCTTATTAATGTTCTCTAACTTGCTATGAAATAGGAACAAAGAAACTCACTATAAGGAAACATTATTTGGTGTTATCATGTTTCCTATAGCATCAGAGAAGTTATTGTTCCTATGATCACTTTGCATGCACCCAAAAGAAGTGTCAGCCTCTGAGAATGAAATATGAAAACTAGAAAATAATTTAAGTAAAGGAAAAAAAAGTACTTGAGGTCATACACGAGTAGCTTGTTATCCTCGAAAGACTTGTTCTGCCAAATTGCTTTTGGGACAGAACCAGATAAACTATTGTTCTCAAGTGAACTGTTATAGATGATACATCTGATAGAGTCTCCATCAACAACTTGAGGTTTTGATTCATAGGCTATTAGAGTTTGCTCTGTTTTTTAATCGTTTGTTTCCTTTCTTTGTGATAATTCGGTTTCAGCCATTTCATCTATTTAGATGGGCTGACGTGGTGATGTGTATACATTTTAGCATATTTTACATCTCTAATATAGTTTATTTTGCATCCATATTCATAACATACTCACTGTGCATGCACCTAAAAGAAGTGTCAACCTTTGAGAATGAAATATGAAAACTAGAAAATAATTTAAGTAAAGGAAAAAAAATACTTGAGGTCATACACGAGTAGCTTGTTATCCTCGAAAGACTTGTTTTGCCAAATTGCTTTTGGGATAGAATCAAATAAACTATTGTTCTCAAGTGAACTGTTATAGATGATACATCTGATAGAGTCTCCATCGACAACTTGAGGTTTTGCTTCATAGGCTATTAGAGTTTGCTCTGTTTTTTAATCATTTGTTTCCTTTCTTTGTGATAATTTGGTTTCTGCTATTTCATCTATTAAGATGGGCTGACGTGGCTGAAGTATTAATTCCTATTAGTTTATAATTAAGTTAACTAGTCTATATAGTTTAGGGTTAGCAAGTCTTTTAGGTTATCGAGAGATCATTAGAAACGGTTTTGTCTAAGGAGAGAGAAGGGCTCTCGAATTCCCTATCAGATTTATAAAAGTGTTGGTTATTCAACCTCTATTCACCTTAATTGGTGGTTAGTTCTTATCAAATTGGTGCGGTGAAGCGAGTCTTTCGTCCTTCTCTTTCTGTTCATGGGTACAAATTGAACCAATAAGGAGCGTTTAGCAAGTATGGAAGGTACAATTGAAGAAATGAACAAACGATTGGAGCTTTTGGAATCGAAGCTTGTGGAAACAAATTCACGTTTCACGTATTTAGAAGCTTCCATGAAAGAACAGTTCTCCTCTTTTGCAAGTCTTCTTTGTCAGATTACTTCACTTCCTCAGCAGATTCAATCATCTTCTCCGATGATTACAAGTTCGTTACCTCTTGTTCCACCTTTGCTCTCTGATTCTGCGGTGGTTACTCAGGCTTCATCTTCTTCATCTTTTCTTCCTCAAGATCGAAGCCAAGATAACCATTCCATTCCTCTTCAAGATTCTTCTCTTCTTCCTGTATCTTCGTGCCCATTGTCGCTAGTAACACTTCTGCTCCCTTACCTCTTATTCCAAATATCGAGCTGCTTTAGTCCCATTTCACTCAACGCAGCGAGATGTTGAAGTCAAAAAAATTGAGATGCCGGTTTTCAATGGTACAAATACTTTTGATTGGATTGCTCGGGTTGAGAATTTTTTTGTTGTTGGAGCTTACACAGAAGATCTTTGGGATCATTTGAAGAACAAATTTTCTGTGATTAATGGCCCAAAGATATAGCAAATCAAACAAGAGTTAGCTTGCTATAAATAGAAAGGAATGAGCATCGAAGCATACTATGGTAAGCTTATGAAAATTTAGGATAGTCTCTCAGCAAGTTGTCCCTTGAGATTGTGCAGATGTGGAAATTGCACATGTGATGTTGGAGCTTTACAAGAAAAGGATCGTGAGGAGGACAAAGTTCATCAATTCCTTTTTGGTCTTGATGATCAATTTCAAAGCATACGGTCTAATATTGTGTCCAAAGTACCGATGCAATCACTTGAAGAGGTTTATAACCTTGTCCAACAAAAGGAAGATATGCGAGTTATTTCTGAAGAAAAATCAGAAACTATGGCTTTCGCAGTACAGACCAGATCACGTGGTCATGGGGATGAGAGAGACACAAGTGTTGTTTGCAAACACTGTAACCGGACATGACATGCTTTGGATAGCTATTATGCAGTGATAGGTTATCCGGAGTGGTGGGGAGATAGACCTAGAACTTAATCTGTTGCAAACCATGGATGTGGTGCTAGCTCCAGTGGAAGACGAGGTTGTAGTGAAATGGTGTATGTGAATCACATCTCCGTTCCTCAAGTCGATAATCATGAAGTTGCCAATCATGTTGTCACCGATAATGATCGCAAGGGAATAAATGGGGTCAGTGAACAACTGTGGAAAATGATCAAAGATATTCTCAATGTGGGAAACACCACAGAAAGGGTATCCGGTAAGTCTTATTCTCCTCCTTGGATTATGGATACTTGTTGTTCTCACCACATGACAAGTCGATTGGAGGTTTTAACAAACGTTCGAAAAATGGATCCGGTTTGGTAAAGTTGGCAGATGGTAGACAACAGGTGTCACAAACAGAAGGAACGGTTCATTTGAGTAATGGACTTATTATGAAATGGTTTTACTTTGTTAAGGAGTTTAAGTCTGACTTACTTTCATTGACCCAAATAACAGATGAAACTAAATGTGTTATGCAGTTGGCTAAAGAGTTTATTGTGGTTCAGGACCCTCGTACGAAGATGGTGATTGGAATTGGTAAACGGGCTGGTGGAACCTATCACTTTTGTAGAATGGAAGAGGCTCAAGCTGTGACCACGATGGAGAATAAAACGATTGACTTGTGGCATAGAAGGATGGGACATCCCTCTACTAGAGTTGTGGGGTTGTTGTCGTGTGTTTCAAGTTCTGTTTCTACTGAAAATTTAAATAAGGATTTTGATGTATGTCTTCAGGCAAACCAAACAAGAAACCCTTTTCCATTGAGTTCAAATAAAAAGACAAAGATTTTTGAACTTGTTCATGTTGATATTTAGGGTCCATATCGAACACCATCTCATTGTGGTTCTAGATATTTTTTGACTGACGTCGATGATTACTCAAGAGGAGTTTGGATATATCTTCTGAAAGATAAAAGTGAAACCACAAAATGTTTGAAGGAATTTTTTGCTCCCACCGAAAGACAATTCCGATCACTAGTTCAAGCCATACGTAGTGACAATGGTTCTAAATTCTTATCCTTGAGTTTGTTCTTTAGAGAACATGGAGTCATGCATGAGACATCTTGTGTAGGTACACCTCAACAAAATGCAAGAGTCGAACGAAAACATAGGCACATCTTTAACGTTGCTAAAGCATTAAAGTTTCAAGCTAATCTTCCAATAGAATTTTGGGGTGAGTGTATCTTGACTGCTGGGTATCTTATAAATCGAACTCACAGCTTGGAGCATCTAAGTGAAGTAATCAATAGATCTAACAACTTAAACCCAAGATTTATTCATTAAACTCAAAGATCTATCTAAACCATCAACCTATCACAAACCCACTCAAACATTCCAAATGAAGAACAAAATGAGAAACAAAATAAAATATGCATAAACTTAATAGATGGGAGAAGATGATCCTAAGATCATCTTCCCCTTGGGTCTCCACTATTCTCCCTCAACTCTCTTTACAAATGTTCTTTTGTGGCTAAGAAAAATGAAAGAAATGTGAAAAAAAAGTTGTGTTCCAAAAACCCTAAACATTAGGGTTTTATAGCAAATAAAAACATGTGTGTTGTTAAGGTCGACCACCTTCCTTGACCATATGATCGACCCTGTGACATCCGTGGTTTCATGTCGAGGTGGTTGAGTCGACCAAAGGGTCGATGGTCCTTGCACTCATGAGCTTCAATGTAATCTTCACGACAAAATGACCAATTTGAGTAAATGCGATGTATCTTTCTAACCCTTTATTCAAATTCCTTCAAAGCACCACCAAATGAAAGCTGACTCTTGTGGTTATATTTTGTCCAAATTTCAGCAAATTCTATTCATGGGAAGGTCTTCATCAATCACCATCTTTAAGCACATTGTAGTAGTTCTTCACCAAAGGCATTTGTCCACCAAAGAGGTCAAGGTTCTCAACACCAAGTTTCCTTAATTGTTTGATGCATTTAACTTCATCTCCTTGCTTTTCCATTCATCCAATAGTCTCCAGTCCTCCATACATAGCTCCAAATCATCTAAAATGACTCAAAATGAGAAAATAATAAAATGCAAAACTGATGAACTGATGAACACTTATGAAACAAAACTGATGAACTGACTCGATCTATCTAAAACAATAAAATGCAAAACTGATGAACACTTATGAAACAATGAATGAATGTGACTCCTAAGTGATGAAAAAGAACCAAAATACGAATGAAATTCTATGTAAATATGATGCATTTCAGGTACAAAACGTACCAAACTCAGTGTCCTCATCATGGCTTCCACACTGACTCACAACTGAACAATCTATACCGCGGTGTTCATCTAAAAATCCGCATGTTGTTGGATACCGCCTGAACGGTAACTTCCTGAACAAGGATGTTGATGGGGTTTAGGAATTAGTCGAGAACCTTTCCCAAGCAGATGGATAATATGCTGAAGACTTTGACAGAAGTATGCGAGGTGTCGATGATTCTGATCCAGTTAGCAGGAAGAAGATCAAGGCTCTGAATGACAAGTTTGATGAGCTACTCATGGTACACAAAAGCCAGAGCATTTAGTTTGTGAAGACGAACAGGTTCATGTCGAGGAGGATGATCAAGTTGTAGAGGTCAACTTCATTCTAAATCAAGGAGGAGGTTATACGCAAAACAACACCTACAAGCATAACTTCAACCTCTCCTACAGCAACACCAATGTTGCTAACCCCTAAGATCAGATCTACCCACCCAAGCCCCAACCCATTCACACCAAAGCTTATGTAACGAAACAACAATTCCACCCGAGTTTTCAACCCGTTCCAACCGTGCCATAAGGGTATGCCAAACAAGCTTTGCTGCCAACTCAACAAGATCCAGAGGTAATAAACATCGTACAACAGCTCCTAAAGGGTCAGAATACGACATCAACTTAGCTAACAAAGAAGTTTGCTGAGGTACACACAAAGATAGAAGCATCTCACAATGATCTCAACTGCAAATTTGAGACATTGAATGCCAGACTCAAGTATGTTGAGAGTTAACAAGCCTCATCCTCCACTATGCAAAAACTTGGGCAACTACCTACGAAAGCGGTTCAAAACCCTAAAGAATATCAAGCCAAAGCCATTACTTTATGGAGTGGACGTGAACTGCTAATTCATGTAGAGAGTGCCAAGAATACTGAGGATAGTAAGGTTCATGAGGGAGAGGATTGCCTTATCATAGATCAGGCCAAAAAGCTAACCCCAGAAGTGCCACTCGGACAAGTAACTCGACCTAATGACGGTTGCACGCCACCCCTTGTGGAAAATCCCACGTCTGACGCTAAATTCGACACACCAAATCGAGTCGAATTTGATTCCACAACATATGACGCTCAAAAATCGCCAGCTACCAAGAAAAAGAACAAACCTTTCGTCCCTCCACCGTACAAACCTCAACTACCTTTTCCCGAAAGGTTCAAGAAGGATCTGACTGAAAAGTACAAAGCTCTTTTCGACAAGCAGATGAAAGACCTTGAGGTGAAGATTCCTATCTTGGACGCTTACATGTTAATGCCTCCCTACAAGAAATTCTTGAAAGATGTGATATGTCTGTATTTTACCCCATTTTAGATGCACAATTCATCATGATTTGCATGCATTGTCATTGCATTCTCTGCACTTTAGAGTTCTTTAGGATCATTTTGCATACATATTGCACTTGGAGCATCTCAGGTATATTTGCCCTAAAATCGGGAGCAATTAGAGTGATTTTGGGGCAAAAGACAGCAAGGATCAAAGTAGGATAAAGTGTTTGAGCAGCAGGCCTTGCAAGCTGCAGGTTTTGGACAACTCGCCTCTCAACCTCGCTATGCTGGAGACGAGTTGTGATCTGGAAGTAGCTCAAGACCACGACTCGCTGGTCCAACTAGCCATGCATCGGTGAGTGAAGGCAAACCAGAAAAAGAGCTTCAACTCGCCACGCCACCGACAAGTTAGTCACCGACTTTGTATTCTGTTGACTTTTCTTTCCGCGTTGACTCCACTAGGGCTTTGTGTAATGGGCTATAAATACTCTTTTTCACCACGTTTTATTTCCCTTTGTAGCAAGAACATATAGTAGTTTTTCGCTCTTTTCCTTTGTTTCTTTTCCCCTTTGATGCTAAATCCTGAATGATGTGTTGATTTGCTGAGTTTGGAAATTTAATACATCTTGTTCAGTTTTTAATGCGCTTTCTTTCCATGTTTTTTATTTTAATTTCTGGGTTTATGAATTTCATCATGATTAGTGAGTAGATCCCTTAAGGCTAGTGAGGAGATGGGATATATTGCAGTTTGATCATGGTTTTCTGCCTTGTTTAGGTTGTTATTGTTATAGATGTTGCTAGTCTAGATGTTCTTAATGCTTATTTCAACATGATCACTTGAAATCTGATATGTTGCTTTCATAGCCTAGAAGGTGTTCGATGAGATGCTTGGCTGAGTTTAGACTAGGATTAGCTTTTCTTTCCCAAGAGATTGGATGTTTAGAGAGCTAGTTGGCTGTCTAGGATTGTCTCTTCATGCCAATTTGAGTGTGTAATCACCAAGAGATTTGGGTTAGGTCACACTTGGATTGAGAGATCAATGTTCAGGAAAGTGGCTTGATTGTTTTTTCTTGAATCCTTAGCCTCAAATCTGCCTTTTAGGTTGTTAGATATATAACAACCTGATTTCGGGAAATATGATATGTGGTGGTGCATGCGGAGAGGTTTAAAAGAATTGATTTAGCCATCTATGTCACCAAAGTGCACTTATCTTTTTGGTCACTTATCCAGAGAAAACTATAGGGTTAAGCGTGCTTGAGATGGAGTAGTCAAAGGATGGGTGCCTTCCGGGAAGTGATTTCGGAACTATGCGAGTGAGGACAAAACACAGGGAGAGATCATGTGGTGATTTGTAGGGTCAGTAAATAAGTCTTTAAAGCCTCCAAAACATAGTTTATTAACCGTCAGGCCGGTAAGGTGGGCCCACGGGCTTGGAGAGGATGTGGGGCCCATTAAGGTGGCGGTCAGGGTATTACAAGTGGTATCAGAGCCGAACCCAGTCAAGTTTGGAGTCTATAGACCTTACACCGCAGGGGTGACGATCTGGGTACGCAACGAGGGTGTTGCTATAAATTAGTGGGGGTGAATTGTAACACCCCGATTTTAGGAAATATGATATGTGTTGGTACATGTGGAGAGGTTTAAAAGAATTGATTTGGCCACCTATATCACCAAAGTGTACTTATCTTTTCGGTAACTTACTTGAGAAAACTCTAAGGTTAAGCGTGCTTGAGCTGGAGTAGTCAAAGGATGGGTGACCTTCCAGGAAGTAATTTCAGAACCGTGCGAGTGAGGACAAAACACGGGGAAAGATCATGCGGTGATTTGTAGGGTCGGTAAATAAGTCTTTAAAGCCTTTCAGACATATCGTACCGACCTGTCGACCGGTAAGGTGGGCCCACGGGTCGGAGAGGATGTGGGGCCCATTAAGGTGGCGGTCGGGGTTTTACAAGATAAGTCTTGAGAACCATGATTAAACTAAAATCAATGATCCCATCCTCGTCATGAACTTTTCTTTATCATTAATTGCATCTGGTTTATTGCTCTGTTTTATGCCTATTTTTCTTTTTTGCATTACCCTGTTTTTAGCCTAATTCTCTATTCTTTATGCTCTGTTTTCTATTGCTCTATTTTTCATCTTGTTTGTTTGTGATTGTGACATAATTGTTGTGCTTAGATTTGCTTAGATTAGAATAGCTTCTCATATCCTTAATGTTAGCAGCACGCTTTTGGTTCGATACCTCAAATACTATGAGGATTTGATAGCACAAAGGGTTAAAAAACCTATTATCAAGATGCAGTTAAGGAAATGACTCAAGAACTAGAGGGTTGATATTACTTACTCACGAGGTCAGCGCTATCATCTAAAAGAAAGTGGTACCAAAGAACCTTGAAGATCCTGGTACCTTCACGATTCCATGTTTGCTCGGCCCTCTGACATTCTGTAACTGTCTCTGTGATTTTTGTGCATCCATCAGCCTCATGCCACTTTCGGTTGCACAAATACTGGGTTTTAACAACTATAAGTCTTGCAAAATCTCAATATTTTTAGCTGACAGATCTATAAGAATCCCTCATGGCATTTTAGAGTATCTACCTATCAAGGTTGGAAGAGTAGAAATACCAACTAACTTTGTTGTATTGGACATGGATGAAGAACCCAAAGACCCATTGCTCTTTGGAACACCATTCTTAGCTACAACTGGAGCACTGATTGATGTACGGAATGTAATGATCGAGTTGAATTTGGATCTTGACCTTAAAATAAAGTTCAACATCAACGATGTGATAAAGAAGCTGACCATTGAGAGTAAGGTGTTCTCAATTATGGAGATGGATATTTTAGTTGACGAGTTACGAGAAGAGTTGACAGAAAAAGATCAACTGCAAGTTGCTTTAACCAAGCCAGCTACAGATGGATACATAAGGGTGGAAGCTGAGTTTTATGTGAAGCCTCTAGACGCACACATACCAGTTAAGAGTTTAGTTGTAATTAAGGAGTTTTTTGAAACAGGTTCCAGAATCACAACAGTGAACCGAGAATTGACAGTTCCCACACCGAACTTAAGCACTCGACTCGAGCTGCAATTGGTCGAGTCCACTCCTTTGACAGTCGATGACGACTGGAGTGAGCTCAAGGCCCATAAAGTGGAGTTGAAACCACTTCCTGCAGGGCTAAGGTACGCTTCCTTGGGCCCTAACTGCACTTATCTTGTCATTGTAAATGGTGCTTTGAATGATGATGAGTTGAACATGCTGTTAACTGAATTGAAAAAATTTAAGAGAGCAATAAGTTAGAGGCATATCACCTAGTCTTTGCACTCATAGGATTCATCTTGAAAACAAATCACTTTCAACCATTGAGCCTCAAAGGAGGTTGAATCTGAATCTAAAGGAAGTGGTGAAAAAGGAAATTCTTAAGTTGCTAGATGATGACGTCATTTGTCCAATCTCTAATAGTTAGTGGCTTTCACCCATTCATTGTGTCCCTAAAAAGGGAGGAATTACTTTTGTTAGGAATGAGAAAAATGAAGTGGTCCCCACTCGAACTGTCACTGGCCATAGAATTTGCATTGATTATAGGAAGTTGAATCTTCATCTTAAAAATATCATTTCCCACTTCTTTTCATTGATCAAATGGTAAAACGGTTAGCTAATCATAAATACTACTGCTTCTTAGAAGGGTATAGTGGCTTTCAAAGCCCTGTACACCCTGATGACCAAGAAAAAACCACTTTCACTTGTTCTATGAAACATTTGCATATAGAAGATGCCATTTGGTTTATGTAACACACCTGCTATTTTTCAACGTTGCATGACTTCTAATTTTTCAGATCTGATCGAGGAGATGGTTGAAGTTTTCATGGACGATTTCTCTGTCTATGGCTCTTCTTTCTCCTCTTGTTTGTCGGATCTGTGTAGGGTACTCAGCAGGTGTGTGGAAACTAATCTGGTGCTTACCTGGGAGAAGTGTCATTTCATGGTTACGGGAGGAATTGTTTTGGTACACAAGATATCAGAAAAGGGGATTGAGTTCGATAAAGCCAATATTGAGGTCATGGTTCAGTTGCAACCTCCTAAGAAGGTAAAGGATATCTGAAGTTTTTTGGGTCATGTTGGGTTTTACAGGAGATTCATCAAGAATTTCTCCAAAATTGCAAAGGTCGTTGACTTGCTTCCTGTGCAAGGTACTTTTGATTCTGAGTGTCTTAAAGCATACTTGAAGATCAAGGAAGCCTTTGTATCTCCACTAGTAGTCTAAGCTCCAGACTGGATCCTACCCTTTGAGATCATGTGTGATGCAAGTGATAACGCAGTAAGAGCACTTCTGGGTCAAAGGAAAGACAAGAAACTGAATGTGATCTACTAAGCGAGTTGGACACTTGATGATGCTCAGGTCAAGTATGCAACTACTGAAAAAGAGCTCCTTGTTGTTCTCTTTGCTTTTGAGAAGTTTAGATCTTACTTCGTTGGTTCCGAGGTGATTGTACATATGGATCACGCAGCTTTGAAATACTTGATGGAAAAGAAGGATGCTAAACCGAGGTTACTGAGGTGGATACTGCTACTTCAGGAATACGATATGAAAGTTGTGGATAAACCTGGAGTTGAAAATAGGGGTAGCTGATCACTTATTGCAGATGTTGATAGACAACTCTATCCTGATTGATGACTCTATGCCAGAGGAGCAACTCATGTCGGTTAAAAGAGTAACAACTTGAGTCCAGAAGCCCCACTCGATCTCCATCCTCGAGTCGCAAGTGAGCAACTTCAGCCTAAAAGTTTTGGGAACTCACCTCCAGCACCGAAATAAGCTAGCTAGAACAACAGTACCCTGGTACGCAGACTTAGTTAACTGATAACAAGATATTTGCCACCAAGTTATCAAATCCCTGTAGCTTAAAAGATTATATAACCAAATGGGTGTAAAGCTAACCCTCATGATTGCAATATACTACTCTAATTCAAGCCAAGTAGTGAATTTGTAGCATAAGCAGAAATTGAAACAAGCATAAACAGAAATTGAAACAATCATAAACAGAGCAGAATAATAGTAGCAACAACAAAGCAAATAACAAAAATAATGATGAAGATGGGTTCATGAGGAGCTGGGATAATTGATCTAAGCTTAGGTAGGGACCAATCACTTGTTCAACAACAAATTTAGGTGACCTCTAGGCAATAGACTCAAAAGCAACCAAAATCATTCTCATGATGACTAAGTCTCTCCTTAAGCTGCAACCTAACCCACTCTCATGGTGATTCATAGTAAAGAAGACATGAAGAAGCAGTCCAATAAGCCTAACAAACACTCTAGATAACTAATTCCTTAGGCTAGAGAAGCAAATTCCAATTTTAGGTTTCATCAAGCATTTTCACAAACACCCTATGGGAATGGAATGCAAAGATTAGATTTCATGTGGCCAAGATGAAATAAGCATAAAGCACACCTAGATTAGAGAGATCTAAATAAGTTTGAACAAGTGATAAAATCCCTAGATCTACAAAGATCTAGCCCATCTCCTCAATCACCCTAATGAATCCACTTAGATTTTGTCACAAAGAACACAAACCCAGAATTTAAAAACAAGCATATAATCTTTCAGAGCAAAGAAAAATAAGAAGAATGATATAAAAATCAAAGACAAATACTCAAAATTAAACCATATATCTGATTACAAAAGTATAAAGAGTTTTATGGTATTTTGCTCAAGAACAAAGAGGTAAAAAATGTGGATGGGATGTTTTGTAGGTTTAAAAGGGGTATTTATAGCCCACATACAAAACTTAAAAGAAAGTCAACATAAAAATGGTCAAATTTGGGGAAAATGGCCAACTCGCTCCATGTATGGTGAGTTGTGATGGTGAGTTGCACGTGGGAACTTCAAACGAGCATCTTGGAGCATGAATTCAGCAATTATGATCATATAAAGGTGCCCTCGCCCCCTTAGGCGAGCTCAAGCGGCGAGCTCAGTTGAAAGTCCTCCAAAAACGGCTTCTGATGCTTTAGTTTGACGTTTCTGGGCAATTTGGATGGAACTCGCCCCATGTATGGCGAGTTGTGGGGGCGAGTTGAGCTAAATGGGGTCCTTAGCTGCTTCCTTTGTTGTGCTCATTCCTCAATTTCAATCCATGATGGTGCTCACGTCCAGAACGCTACACAATATGCTCCAAAGTACCTAAAATAGCTCCAAATGCAGCATATATGCAATGTATGCAATATGAACCTAAAAGGAACTCTAAAATGGTAGAAATGCTATGGATATTAATGAAAAACATGCTCAATAATGCTTCTAAAATGGGCTAAAATTCAGACATATCATTAACTACCTTGTTGTTGATGAAGTGCCAAAGAGTCTGGATTCTTATCAGAGAAAAAAATTCTTCAGAGATGTGAACCACTACTTTTGGGATGAACTTTATCTCTTCAAGAAGGGATTTGACGGTTTTTTCAGAATGTGCATTGCAGAGGAAGAAGTTCAGGGTGTTTTAGAGCACTATCATGGTTCAGTATACGTGGGACATTATGCTACATTCAAGACAGTTCATAAGGTTTTGCAAGCAGGGTTATAGTGGCCTACTATGTTCAGAGACGCTCAAGCATTTCTCTCCAAGTGTGATCCTTGTCAAAGGATTGTCAACATCAACAAGAGGAATGAAATACCACAGAATCCGATTCTAAAGATTGAGGTACTTGACTGCTGGTGGATAGACTTTATGGGGCCATTCAATCACCTGTTACATGGAAATCGTTATATCCTGGTAGCTGTCGACTACGTTTCCAAGTGGGTTGAGGCAATTGCATGCCCAACGAATGATGCCAAGGTAGTGCTGAAATTATTCAAAACCATCATATTTCCTCGATTTGGAGTTCCAATGGTCGTAATCAGTGATGAAGGTTCTCATTTCATCAACAAGCAATTTGACAATTTGCTGAGAAAGTAAGGAGTTAAGCATAAGGTGGCTACACCTTATCACCCACAAACTAGTGGTCAGGTGGAGGTTTCAAACAAGTAGGTCAAGGCAATACTGTCAAGGATTGTTGGTGCATCTAAGAGAGATTGGGCTGTGAAACTCGATGACACTTTATGGGCGTATATAACAGCTCACAAGACCCCTATTAGAAGAACCCCATTCGAGCTACTTTATGACAAATCGTGTCACCTTCTTGTTGAGATCGAGTACAAGGTAGTTTGGGCTACAAAGTTTCTGAATTTCAATCTCAAGACTGCTCAAGGGAAAAGACTTATGGACTTGCCGAGTTAGAGGAGATCAGATGTGAAGCTTACAATAACTTAAAAATCTACAAGGAAATAACAAAAACACTTCATGATAAGAAGATCGCACCAAAGAAGATCACAATTGGTGATCAAATGCTTATGTTTAATTTTAAGACTTAACTTGTTCCTAGAAAATTGAAATCAAGATAGTCTGGTCCTTTCAAGGTTAAAGAAGTCTTGCCATATAGAGACTTCACTGTGAATGGGCACAAAGTGAAATTGTTTATAGCTGATGAGAATGAGCCCGAGAGAACTTCAGTTTCTCTCGACGAACCTGCCAAACTTTGATAAGCGTGAAAAGGTCGAGCTCAATGACTTTAAAAGAGCACACTTGGGAGGCAATCCCATGGTATCAATTTAAATATTTTTGTGTTTTTAGGTTTTTCCTTTTCTCTTTTTCGTTTTTATTTTCTATTTCAGGAATCTGGTGAACTGGATTTCAACTCGACCTTGACAACTCAGTGGTCAGATAGTTTAATTTTCAAAAAAAAAAAAAAGAAGAAGTGGTGGACTACTTTGACCAACTCGTTGCTTTTATTAAGTGGAAGATAAAGAGGGGGACATCATGTCAAGCAAAAGAAGAGACAAGATCCTCACGTTGTGATAAGAGAAAGCAAAACACTCCACTGCCACTCCTGTTTCTTCCTGCCACTCACTCCCTCTTGCATAGTTCCCTTACGAGAAAGAAAAGCTTTACTTTCCTTCATAACACCACCACTCATGTCCCTCCTTGTTTGAAAAATCAAAGCAAAATATCTCTCTAATTTACTTCGTCTTCTATTGCTCTTGATTTTCGGAAATTTCAAACACGACACGAACCACAAGACCGAGTTGAGCCACTGACCCTGTTGACTCAAAGGAGCAGTCTGTATAAAGTAGACTGAGTCACCGCCACTGTGTACCATCTTCTCTGCTCTTACACAGTTTCGAGCCGTTGTCGTAACAACTCGGGACTGACGATCGAGTCGAACGTGCGCCACAAAAACACGAGCGTAACCACCTTGTCATACTCACCGCAGCTGTGTTGTTCTTCGTTTGAAGTGTTTTGTTTCACGCACCACCGCTATTCACTTGGTCTGCACCTCCGAGTAGAGACACCCCTATTCCAACCCGACTTGAGCTTCCGAGTCCCACGCTCCGCCTTTCTAACTCGGTTCAGTAACCGAGTTCACACATAACTTTCAACAACAATTTCATGTAAAATTCTCTGCTGTGAGTGACTCCACCATACAACCAGAAGCAAATATAAGGAGGTGTAGTGGTTTGTCTTTGAAGAGAAAGCTAACATATTCGATGGCAGAAGGATCTCCGATTAATGGTGAAGATGATGACTCAACTTTATACCTTATGCAAAGGCAAGAAGAGATCCGTAGAGGCAAATCAATTCGAGATTACCAAATCATAAGGAAAATATTTGAAGGATATGAAAGTTTGGGTGAGGGAGAAAATGGTGGAGACGATTTTGATTGTGATGGAGAACCCCAGAAAGTAAGTTATAAGGAAGTAATCCATACTTTTCGGCAAATGAGAGTGGGTGGTACAAGATACATGCATCATCCAATGATGTTCAAGCTTGGGATTGCCAAGGATGTCGATTTATGCTACAATCGTGTGGATTAATGCAATTTGTATCCAAAGCCCGGGAATCATATAAAACGGAAACCACAAAAATCCTCACATCAGTCACATTGAATGAGTATTCCAGTAAGCAAAAGTAATTGAAGCGCATAGGCAGATTCAGAGAACTGACTTTCAAAGTCAACAACAAAAAATGTTCTTTCATGGCAACCGAGTTCGAAGAACTTTTCGAACTTACTTGACGTTGATTACGCTATAGAAAAGCTGGATCATCTGTGAAAAGTGATAGCGGGTCCTGCATCGTATAATCCATCCGACAACAAATGTGGGAATATCAGAAATCCTGCAATTCGCTACTTCCATAGGGAAATTACTAATTCCTGCTTTGCTAGAAACGAGTCAGGATATGTGCGCTTATCAGAAATTGAGATAATTGACGAGGCTCTCATCCAAGTTCTCAACACTACTGCTAATTACAGAAGGATGTTCAAAGGAGAGAAGAACGGTGTCAGGTTTACCGAGAATGGGCGTCGAGGTTGACAGATAAAAGTACGAGCATCAGTCGAATCGGTGGGATTGTGACAAGAATTCTTGAGGCATGTAATGTTTCATTCAAAATGAAGGCAATCTCTCTGGCATGGATTGACGCAGCATACCTTCAGCAAATTCGATTCCTAGCACGAGCACCGCATGGAGGGACATGGCTATACGAGTTCACTCACTTGAAAACAGGAAAAGACTCGAAAATTGCAATGACCAATGTGGAATATATGATGTTTGTTCATTTCTAGGTTTGGAGACAAGCAAACAATTAATTCAACAAGCACAAACAACTTATCACGGAAGTACATGAGAATCGAACCACAAAGAACCTAGAATCAACGCAATAGGATACAAATACTCTTAACTAAGAAAAAGAAATCAAGGTTATGATTGAGAACTGTTAACACTACTAAAAGCAAGAACAAACCAAACAAGAAACAAGCAATAGCTAAGCAAACTCAAACTCAAATCAAAACAAGCAAACAAGTAATTGATCAAGCAAATAACAATTATCAAAAGTGAATGGTCTAAGGCAAGGAAAATGATCCAAGGAAGGGAAATCAATCAATGATGCAGCAAGGTACAATACTAGCAAAGCCTAGGGCATGAGACACAACAATAAAACATCCCACTCTCATGGCAATGGTCTATATCTTAGTCAATCAGTCAAGCTAAACTCCTATTTGCCAAATTCAAAGACTAAAATGCATTACAAATGAGCTCACTAAGCCACTAATCCCCTAGACATCATCTCTCGAAGGCCTAGGAAGAAAAACTTTAAAATAGGTCATTCGAGAATTTCATCGAACACCTCTCGGGTGATGATCTTCCTAGCATCTATCTTAATGTGATCAAAATAAATCTAGCATTAAGAACACCCAAATAGAAGGAATCTAAAAACCTAAGCATCAAAGATCAACAATCCAACCCTAGATTTAGTCTAACCTTCAACCATTCTAATTAATTACTCACTCATGACAATAATGAAAATGAAAAACAAAGCAAATGATATAAAGATAAATTAATGAAATAGATAAGAGATTCTTCAATAATCTTCAAAGAAGATGATCTAATAGTCTCCAATCTTTCTCTCAAACTCTCTCAATGTGTTTTTAGCAAATACAAAGATAAACTTAAGGAAATCAAAAGCTAAATCGAGTTTGGCTGCTTGATGACATAAGGTTTAGTCATCACATATTTATACCCATAAGATTAGGGTTTTAAAACTCATTAAAAAGGTAACCGAGTCGACTTGGGACAAACTGGGTTGGACCAAAAACTTGGAAACGTGGTCTGGGTGGTCGAGCTGGTGTGGGTCGAGCATATGGTCGAGCGTGCAGTTCGCGAACAAATGCTGCGGGACAGATGTCATCGAGGTCCTTTAGTCGGGTTGTTGGTCAATGAAGGGTTTTCCAGCTGGTTTTGATCCCAACGACCCGACATCGACCTGCTAAAGTCGGTCCAGTTGTCGAAGAAGGGCTTGTCCGTGTGTTATCTTGTTTGTGTTCAGATCGGGTTACGTACATCGACCAGATGGTCGAGTATATGGATCGCAGACGTTTGATGCGGGACAAGGCTTGGTCAATCACATATGGTCAAGCTTTTGGTCGAGGGTGCATGGTCTAGAGTCTAGTGAAGCTAACGACCCGACATCAACCCCTCCAACCCCTTCTTGATCCATTCCAATCCTAATGCATGAATACTTCATCCCATGAACTCCAATCCTCCAAGTTAAGCTCCCAATCACCTAAAAATAACTCAAAAAGAACCAAATATGCAAATGCATGATCTAAGGATTCTAAAACATGAATTATACACAATGTGATCTAAAATGAATCTAAATGCAACTTGTATGAATGAAAATGATGCAAAATAATTATGAAAAATAACCTAATAAATACATATATAATATACTTTGTTTAGTACGGAGGGTAACATGGCGTTCATCCCTTAGGAAGGGGTCCTCTTTGGTAAATGCACCCACGAGGAATCAGGAGCAAAAATAAAAATCGACGGAGCTGTTAGACCAAGCACCAGAGTGCTTTTATTTTGATGAGTACACACAGCCGCGAATAAGCAAGGGAGTGGTAGCCGCTCATAAAAACCTTAATCTTGTGCAGATATTTTGTAAATGAATTGCTAAAAAAGTGATAACATTGGAAGCACAGTTCAACGACTTCACACTTAGTTCTAGTACTCGAAATGTCAAAGCATTGAGTCCATCACCTCTCTGTTGGTCTATATCTTAAAGTGATAACTTGGCTCGATACTTCTTCAACTTCAACATCTCGCTAGAACAGAGCAAGAGCCACAACCCCACAACGACAACATGAATGTGGATCTAGCTAACTAGTCTCTCTTCCGATGAGATAACAAACTCCGATTCTCATTGTATATATTTCTGTATTGTTTAATTTGCTTTTTTTGTCTAGGATTTTATTTCAGACTTTTATTACACAAGGGACTATGTAGTTTAAGTTTTGGGGAGGATCCTAGAGGTTATTAACATGTTTTATATGTTTCTTAGTTTTTATTTCCATTCGGCTCATGCATTCCCAACACCATTAGAAATAAGGGATTGAATCTGTGTTCTTAGAGTTCAGTTTAGGTACTAGAAATCTTAGGATTGGATGCTAAGCTTGGATATGAGTATACTGTGGTTTTTCCGAAGGTATATAGGTTCACTTGTGGATTACGGCTTTCAGTCTAATGAGTTGTTGATGAAAGCATTTTTGGTGTGAAAATAAACAATTAAATTCAACAAATGCAATCAAATTGTTGTTGAGAGCACTTGAGGATCGAACCCACGAGAACCTTGAACTAATGCAATAAGCTTACGACGACTCTTAACTAAGCTAAAGGAATCCAAGATGATGATTTGATCTACTTATACTACTAAGGACAAAATCAAATCAAGGATGAAACAAGCATAAACTAGCAACTTAAACTCAAAACCAAACAAGAAACAATGCAAGTAAATAAGCAAAACAACAAGCAAATAACAATGCTTACAAGGCGAATGGCTTAAAGGATGGCAATTGATCTTAGGCAAGGAAATCAACCAATGAAGTAACAAGGTTCTACTACAAACACAGCCTAGGGCATGAGACACAACAAATAAAGATAGAACATCCCACTCTCATGGCAATGAACCCTATCTTAGACTATGAACCAAGCTAAATTATCATTTGCTAATTCAAAGACTAAGAAGCATTAAAAACAAGTTCACTAAGACCAGTAATCCCCTAGACATCATCTCTCGAAGGCCTAGGAAAAAAACTCTAAAATAGGTCTTTCAGGAATTTCATCGAACACCTCTTAGGCGATAATCTTCCTAGCATCATTCTTCATGTGATCAAGATGAATCAATTATTAAGAGCACCCAAATATAAAGAATCTAACAACCTTAGGGTCTAAGCCGTGGATACTAGCTACTTATCATATGCGTTCCGTGTGTTTTCCTTCGTAGGGTCGCGGCTTTCGGCCTTACAGTCGATGCCGGCTTGTCCGTGTGTGTCCGTACGATGGGTTGACCTTGATCCGATCGGTCTATAGGTCGATCCGATGCCAAAACTTCCTTTTTCCCATTCTTCTTGATCTAATCCAATCTCATAGCTTGCATGCTTCATGCCATGAACTCCAAACCTCAAGTTTAAGCTGCTAATCACCTAAAAATGACTCAAAAAGTACCAAATATGCAAATGCATGAATTAAGGACTCTAATGCATGATTTATATACAATATGATCTTTAATGAGACTAAATGCAACTTATATGACTGATAATGATGCAAAATAATGATGAAAAACATGCTAGTAAAAACATATATCGATTCCCCCATACTTACCTTATGCTTGCTTCAAGCGAACAATACAAGATCAAAGAAGAGGTTTGAAAACACTAAAGGGAATTCCTTGCCTAAAAATGAACAACTCATCAAGCTATGGTTGTAATACATATGCAAACCCTCGTCCTTTTAGAATGACCACAATGTAATCGTATCATTTAACATCCAATTCCAAAATATTCTACACCCTAAACCAATTTCTAGGCTCTTGAATTGATTCCTTATTTCTAAAGGGACTTCAGATCAATGAATATTTAATTCGACTTCTTCATCTTAGGATGACTTAATTCAATTAAGCACAATTATCATTTCTTATATTGGTTCATTTTTAGCACAAACTCATGATCTATAGAATCCACAACCGATTAGAGGTCTGCTCACGTCATTTTTGAGGATCTGCAAACATGAGAGGGTTGCTTTATATTATTCTCTTAGCTTTCTCAGTGAGACAAAAATATACGGGTTACGCACATTCATCGCTGAGCATTGAATGAGTTATATTTGGAAGAATGGTCACCTTTAGTTATTTCCAAGCTAAGCTCAAAGAAGGAAAGTATTCAATGCATCTCAAGGCCCTAAATCATCAAATTAAGTTCAATTAAAGAAATCAATCCAAGTTATCTCAAAACATAGTGCAAGAATAGGATTTCCAGGTGAATGATCTATCAACTTTCCAAAAGGCACAACTTTGACTCAAAGAACTCACAATGGTTACTAGCCGATAACCTAATAAGATTGGTCACCTCAAGCAGGAAAATTTCCAAAACCGAATATGAAAACTATGATGCAAACCTAGATGCTTCTAAGGACTCAATCTTAGATGAAATGCTAATGCATTTATATGCTTGTTTTTGTATTTTTCAAAAAAATTTCATGTAAAATGCAAAGACTCAAGAAAATGGAAAATAAAACAACTAAAATAGACATTAGTAAACGACCGGTCCTCTCCCATGGACTTACTTCTGACCGTCTCGGTGAGAAAGTAAATACAAGAAATGGTGAGAAAGTAAACACATGAAATAGATACCTCAACAATAAAAGCAAAAATGCAAAAGAAAAAATAAAACTATGTACAAAAGTTGTGAAATAGGTACCTTAACTAGTGACGATGGTTGAAAAATGTCTCATTGACGTAGGCATCATGATTGATCTTTCCAACAACTTTGATTTTTTGGACTGGAAGATCATCATAACATCATTCCTCTTCATAATACTGAGAACAAGGTTTTGCAACATCTCTGTGTTATTAAATCCTCGTAGTACTTGAAGTATCGAACCAAATAAATATGTTGCTAGCATTAAAGGTATTCTTAGGCTATCTAATTCAAGCGGAATCTAATCAAAGCTAGAAGATTCAAGCAGACAAAACAGAGTAGGCTGGAAACAGGACATGAAACATAAAAATAGAGTAATGGAAAGGAAAACATAGCAACAACTACAATCGAAATGCAAGTGATTAAGCTAAGTTATAAACGAAGTGAGGAGGGGTCTAGAGGAGTAAGGATCATCGATCTCAGCAGTCCTAGTGACTAATCACCTATCCAACAACCTAATGGATGATCTCTAAGCCATAGATAACAACAACAATCAGAATTACTCTCATAAATTTGAACCTTTTCACAGCTATAGTCAAAGCCATTCTCATGGTGACTACATCAAGGAAAGCATTAAGGACTATCTATCTAGCCTAACCAACACCCTAAGCATCTAATATCTTAGGCAAAAGGAGCAGATTCCAACTCTAGGTTCTATCTAGCATTTCTACAAACACCTTGTGAGCACAAATGTATGAGATCAGATTTTAAATGGCCAGAATGAAATAAGCATGAAAAGCCCCTAGAATGGAGAGATCTAACATGAACAACCTTTGATAAGCAATCAGAACACCAAATCTACCAAGCTCTAACCCATTTACTCAATTCCCCTAAGCAATATACTCAAGGACCATGAATGTAAGCTTAAACCCAGAAAATGAAATGGAGAACATGATTAGAGAGAGAAGAGAA
>OVAX01002808.1:0-25535 GCA_900406405.1 Lepidium africanum | reverse complement strand
GATAGTGATGGAGGAGATGGAAAAGCATCATCGGCCATATAAAGTGTCCAATAGAAAGCAAATTCAGAATCAATTTTGATGTTCTGAATAATCCCACATCAATGCCTAAAGATCTGATTGGCAATAGAATCCCTGGTGTATCGACATACTGGATACCATCAATAACCCTGCAACCAGAAAAGATCATGTAGGAACACCTAACTGTCATCAAAATAGATACGCTAGGATCCCGACCTAAGGAAAATAACATAGATTGAGCCAGCAGAAATAAAGGCTGATTCTCCATCCAGATATTCATTAGCATCGTCAGCTGCTTTAGTAACATAGACAAAATCATATACCTAGGAATCCTAGGTAACATCGTAAGGGAAAAATCCCATCTTAAACCCTTAAATGTGCTGAAGAAACCATAATGTTGTCCAGTCAAAGCCATTGAAACCATCATATTAAATAATAACCGAACCCCATAATGAAACAAAACCTTGAAATCGCCGTATATATAGAGCGGAAAGCTCCATAGACATGGCCGAAACATCACCGTAAAAGCCGCCTTGTGAACAAACTTGAGGCTTGCCGTGATAACACCAGGGCCATCTCCGGTAAAAACCCTTGAAGACCACCTCAGGTTGCTCGCCATAAGTCGCCGTTGCAACTTTAGAACCCTAGCCAAAAACAACGGGACACCAACGGAGGGACCGGATCTGAGAAACCCTAGAACTACAACCACCAATCCCAAAGTCCAAACCTTCGAAACCTTAACAGAACCTTGGAAAACCACCCTCCTCAACGCCCGCTGAGACACCTGAACTTGTGAAAACACCATAACTCGCCTTCTCAAACGCTCACTCGATGGCCTTGAGAATCTCCTCGGGAATCACAGCAAAGATCGCCGTGAGAGACCCAATAGAATAGAAGAAAACGACCAGAGAACCCTAGCCGAAAACGTCGGAGCGCCCACCGACGGGGCAGAACTAAGAAACCCTAGATCGACAAACAGCAACCCCATCTTTATTTTTGATTTAAAAGTTTCTTTTCTTAGATATACATGTTACAAATAATTACCATTAATTATTAACTACTAACTCATTTTAGTAATTATTATTTAAATGTAACTAACACAATTTACTATAGAAGATTTTGATGTAATATTTGGATGTATCCATAATACATTGATAATGATAATATAAAATTTAGCTATAGTATTGATTACAAAACTATAATTTATCAAGATTTTGAGTTATAGAACTGTTATTCTTATACATCAAAATACATTTACAAACAAATATTAGTAGTTTTTTAATATAATTATAGTAACTACAGAAATTTTGATTATAGCACAATAGGAAAACAATATAAAGATTTTAAATACGATTCATTTAATTAATTTGAATTTATTATTGTATATTTCTTTGTAATATTTGAATGAATTTATAATACATTAATTATAATACTGTAATTTAGTTATTGTATTGATTATAATAGATTCATATTAAAGACGTGGTATTTAATTGATTAGAATTTATTTTGATTTGATTCAAATTAATTATAGAAGATTACGATATAATATTTGAAAGTATATATAATACATTGACTATAATACTATAATTTAGCTAATTTATTGATTATAATAGATTTGTATTAAAGATGATGCACTTACTATAGTATTTGAAAATTATAATAGAGCTTTACACACAATGGTAATCTTTTATGTCAAGTTTATATTCTATATTAGTAACAGAATATCAAATTATATATTTGTAAGATTTCTTTTATAACAAATTAATTCTAAATAAGGAATACAATAAATATCATAATAAGTGTATCTATTTGTAACATTAACTTTTATAGTGTATTTATGAAAATTCATATATTTTTGTAACTTATTTAGTAGAAAATTATTTTGATTCCTAAATAACATTATATTAATTTCAAAGATCTAACATAAAAGATATATATATATATATATATATATATATATATGCATATTACATAATAGTAGATTTCATACCATATCTCTAATATTTTTTAAACTAATTAATTTTAAAATCAAAATCTCTTCAACAAAAAAAATCAGAATTATTAACTTTTATAGAGTAAATATAGAAGATTTCAGAGCACAATATATTTGAAAATCAATGCTTAATATACACTAAATACAAATTGTTATCATTCACATTTTATAGACAATACAACCCTAATTTTCTTCCTATAAAACAACTCTTACCTATCAGACATTTTTCAAACTATCTTCTATCATATTTTGTGATTATGTTTATAAAGGATATTACTTTATTGGAAGGCTAAAACCGTTCAAACAATATGGAAAATCAAAATAAAGACTATTCGACTATGTAAAACATATAGTTAATAGTCGGTGATGCCAACCATGAGACAACTTACATATTCATTTACTATATTTATTCTTTAGTTTATTTTCGTAATTGTAAAATTTAAGCTTTGAATATATGGTATCAAATATTAGAAGTAAAATATTTTTAAATTTAAAATCTAGCTCTTTATTAAAAATATTTTTAATAAATGTAAATTATTAAAAATATTTTAGTTATATATATATTTATTGGATCTAAAACTCATAATTATTAACTTCCAATTTTATCCAGCGACTGGTTCTTTTAGGATCATATCTCATAAGTTCAAAGTACATATATCTATATCATTTTGGTAAGATCACTGATATTTTACCTGATAATTTCTTGGGTTTAAAATACAATCTATAAAGTGATCCACTCTCTCGAATCTAGACGGCAACTACTTAGGTGGTACATTTTTAAGGTTTATTATCTATAACCTAATAAAATGATACCCAAAAATTAAATTTTAAAACTCCATGCCTATAATATTATAATATTTGTTTAATAATTATTATAAAATAGCAAATTATAAATAAAAATAAAACGTAATTGATAATTTTGATTTTTAAGATATGTTAAATTATTATTTCAATTTTAATCTATTTTCAATATGTTAAATACTAATAAAATAAAATAAAATTTCTTATTAACGGATCTTAATATACTCAAAATTTACATCATTATTTTTAATTATAAATTCCAAATTTTAAAGGTATATGATATTTAAAAAACTTCATTGAGTTTTAATCATTTTTTCTACTGATTTAGATAATATATTTATATATAATCTTCTGAGAATCACAATATTACAATATATTTATACGAATATATAAAGATATAATATATCTTTTAATATACAATTATCATTAATATAATCTTTTTTCATTCTTTAAATTACTAAATTTTGATATCGAATATATGGAATATATATACATATATATATATATATATGAAGAATTTTCAGAAATGCCTTTTTCAATGTATCTTTTCACAAAAACGTCCCTTGGAATTTGTCTTTTCAAAAAATGCTTCTCTCTAATAAAAATGACAAAAATATCCTCAAAAGTTTTTTAACAAATTTTTTTTATAATTACTTATTCAGAAAAATAAAATTTTCCCGCCATAAAAAAATTTCCCGCCAAAAAAATTTTTGTAACAAAATTTAGTAAAAAAACATATTATGGAAAAAAAAAATTTTATGCCAAAAAAAGAAAAAATTTAATAAACAATAAAATAAATATATTATATGTGTATATAATTATTTTATTAAAATGGGTTAAGAAATCAATTACTAACAAATATGGTCTATTCATTCAATGATAATAACATTTAGTCATATATATGCAATTAGAAAATTTAGAAATTTATTTATTGTAAACACAAACTAAATATTTCTTTTACTATTTATAAACAGTAATTATTACTAAAAAAATATAGATCATTTGCGCGATTCTATTTTTAGTGTTAAATACATAATATATTAAACACACATATTAGCATAAAATTATGTTCTGTTTAGTTTAAAACAACATGTTTTATATATTATCAAAATATAATTAATTGTTGATATTTAATAACACATTCTCTTAGTTGGATATTAAATATATTTTTACCTTTTATATCATCCTTATATTTCAATATAATTGAAATGCAATAATCATATATTTTAAAATAAAAAATAAAATGTAATAAAAACAAATATAATATTTACTTAAATAGTATATAATAATGTAGATTCATAGAGAAAAACATTGGAATTTATCTATTGAAAACACAAATTAGAATTTTTTTTTACTATTTTTAAACGGTTATTAGTAATTTTATAAATTATTATAGAAACTAAACAAATATAGATCATCGGAGAGATTATATTTTTTTTCTGCATGAGATTATTTGTTTTACAAAGTAAATATTTAAAACCAACTTTACTTACTATATTTATTAATATTATAAAATTTTAAAAGATTGTTTAATTTATTATATTGGAACCAACAATTATAAATATTATCAACGAATATTGTTTGAATTCATGTCATATTCATTTCATATATCTTATTTATACTTTTTCCATCAATTAAAGAATATAAATTTTTGAAATAGAAACAATCTTTAATAATCGATGTGAATATTTAAAATTTATTTCTTAAATTAATATTGTGAATCAAAAATATATACAACTGATTTAAGTTACCTTAAAACTTGATTTTTATGAACACGGGTTTAAATGACAACCTAAATAGATATGAGTCTAAAAATCTAAATGAACATGGATCTAAAATTTTAAATGAACATAAGTCTAAAAACATGAATGAATATGTGTCTAAGAACTTAAATAACATAAATATAAAAATCTAGATGAACACAAATCTAAAAACATATATATACCATGTGTCTATGAACCTAATAAATATAAGTTAAACAATTTAAATAACAATATTGATTAAATTCATGTCATATTCATCTCAAAATATAACAATACATATACTTATTCTCTTTTAAATTTTGAGTATTCTAGATTTTTTTATTTCATGTTTACTAAAAATTATAAATTTATGGTAAATTCACAAACGTTATATTTAAATTTTGAGTATTCTAGATTTTGTTATTTCATTTTTACTAAAAATTGTAAATTTATGGTAAATGAACAAACCTTATATTTAAAAGATAAAAATATACGAGTTTAATAAGCTAAATAAATATAGGTTAAAAGACCTAAATGAACATGAGTCTAATTACTTAAATGCACACGGATATAAAAACCTAAATGAGCAAATTTACAAACATAAATAATCACGTGTCTAACAACTTAAATGAACACGAGTCAAAAAAATTATATAATGCATCAGAATCTTAAATATATGAATCAAAAAATATATTTTATACACAACACGAATCATCACTATAAATTGATTTTTATTAAGTATATATAAAAACAATGAATTGCATATACAAATCAAACCATAAAAGAAATAGAAAGCACAAAAATATCACGTATATATATATATATGTTATAGATAAATATAAAATAATAATAAATGTATATTTATTTGCAGAACAAATAATCTCGTGCACCGCACGGGTAATCATCTAGTATAATATATAAAATTCAAATAAAAGATAGTTATTTTAAATATATGTTGCATCAGGTCTCACCGACCAAGAAAGATTCGTCCTCGATTGTTTTTATCAAACATAGTTTTCTATAACCAATCATAAACTTCACACGAATCAGTTTCTTTAAAAATATCATGAAACCCTGATATTGTGTTTTTTCAAAAGTTATGTCCGATTTTTTGCAAATTCAATATGTGCACGTTTCTGATTCTCAAAAGAGTCCTCTTTGAACACAAACTCGATGTGATCAACAACTTGGACATCCTCTTCATAGATGTTGTAAACAGGATCACCATATATCTCTTTGTAGGTCTCACCGACTTCATATTTTTCATGAATAAGATTACCATAGATCTTTATGTAGATCTCATGATTTCCTCTGTGGACAGGACTTTCATCCTTGAAAAGAGAGCAACTGCCAACAAACATGACATTCAAAATCGATATTTAATTAAAGTCAAAGAACACGGTTTTGATACCAACTGATGAAGCAAAAGATTAGATAAATGCAAGAAGATCGGTTGATTCTAAGAATCCCTAAATAATCCAAAGCCTTCTTATAAAAAGCCATTTATCATACAAACAATGTCAATAACAACTCTCTGAAATCATAGGTCTAAAAGGCTAATTATAAAACAAAACAAAAAAACTAAGAGACTTGAAAACACTAATCCTAACTAAAATATAAAATCTGCCGAGTTATTCTTTTTCTGATGGTTAGGATAATCCAGCTAATGACTTAAGCACCGGAGTTTATTCTCCCCACTACACTAATAGATTAAAAAGGATTTTAGGAAATGGGCTTTACGCTATGGATCGACCCTTGTCGATCCAATTATTGACAAAAAAATCTAAAATATAAAATCTATTAATATATATATATATAATACAAATAAAAGATAATTATACTAAATTTACGCTGCATATTGACAACAAAAATGAATTGCTAAACATGGATTTGGATTTGTATTCGATATGGAAAAAATTGTATTATCCTAGAAGAAAACTATAACATCCAATGCTTATCTACCTCATGAATAGTCACTAAATTAACCTCAATGAAAGGAAAGATTTCAGACTTGATTTTATGCATTCTTACTTAAGGAACTCCATTTTTCTTTTTTGCGCATTTATTCCCAAGTTTCAAAATCTCCAAACTTAGCTCAATATCATCTAAAATGACTTAAGAAAGATAAAATATGCAACTCAATCTACCTAAAATTCTAAAATGCAAAATGTGAAAAACTCTATGATAAAATATAAATGCATGAATCCTAAGTGAAGAAAATGATGCAAAATGTGCATAAAAACTAAGCTAATATTCACATATATTATTAGTTCACTTTTATATTACCTGAGGAAATATATTTTGATCATGTAAATGTTATGCTTTGACACATATATAATATGATTAACACATATATCATATGCTAACACATTTATTATCCGATAAATATATATTTGATCAACACATGAGTTAATACACATATTCATGAACTAACACATATATTAACAAACTAACGCATAAAAGATCTGTTGTACAAAGTAAGCATCGATAATCTTTTACAAAATCGGTTGTAGAACTTTTTCCTTTTTAATCGTTTGTTATATAACAATAAAAAATTTACCTTATCTTCCACAAATAAATGATCGACTGCTGTAAATTATTCTGATATTTCTTTTTTGGGGAAACCCAATCCACATACGATTCAACACATTAAGCAGCATATTGGAAGAGTGAAATTTTGCATAAAACCCCTACAAAACGGAAGAAAAATCTTGTAATCCGATTATAATGATTAATGCAAGAAATAGATGTCGAACGAAAGGGTAATCAAATTTTAATAAGATGTAACGATAGATACCTGGAATTAAAATTTCTTAGGAAAAGCAGTGAAAACTTTTTTATAACATAAAATGTTTCATCGTCAGAAAAAAGAAGCAGAGAAGTGAGGATAGTGGAAAAGATAAAAATTAACAAAGGTTAATCTTAATAAAATAAATTTTTTTTTAAAAACAATTTTTAGATTTTAGGCCATGTGTAAATGGAGTAAGTGACAATTTTATGTAAAATGATTGTGATTTATTATGTAATGATTAGAACATAAAAAATATAATAAGATAGAAAATATGCATTTGTAGAATCACAAAAATCAATAAAAACAATTCTGAACAGGTTTCATTCAAACATATGTACACACACTGAACTGCTTAATCTGTTTAATCCGCTCTCTATCCGTCTAATCACCTGATTTGATCTACATTTGTTTAACATGATTTGTTTAATTTGCACTGCGTAAAATAAAATAAAATATGTATTCGAGAAAACGATTTGGCTATTAAATTATAAAATAAAACATACGACTCCATGTCTCTTACCAAATTTGACCCTTTTGTCGGTAGGCAACTACCTATAAATCCAAAATATTGAAACTATTTGCATCATACAAAATTTCAAACTCGGAAATTTTATACGACAATTATGTTTTCTTCATATTTGGACCCTACAGAGAATGTATATTTTCAAACTAGGAAACTATAAATTAGTACATCTATGTCGACTTCTTAAATTTTAAGTGGCCTAGGTCGTCACGCTCAAATCTCTGTGTTAGATTTGATTCTGTACAAGATATTTGAGATAAACTATTATAAAATTCATCCAATATTGGTCGTATCAACCAATTATATTCAACTCAGTTAATAATAATTAACGTTTACTCGTAAGTATTTCTATAGCCAATAAATAAAATAAAATGTCGAAATATCTACCTGGAAAATATGAAGCAATCATGACAGAATATCTTGAAACTCACCACTCACATTTCGAAACCCAATGTCTTTTGGCCTCTGACAACAACCAGTGGAATGTTGATGGACAACATGTTAATCAATAATATCAGCTTTAAGTACATTTGTTTTTAGTTTTCTGTATTATAGAAAAATTGTTCTTAAATACTATGCATCGACATAACACTTTGAAACCAATTTTTATACTTTCATGTTTATCCTTGAATACTCATGAAACAATTATAATATCAACAAAATGAAATGATTCATTACATAGGTAACAGATAAGTAACCAACTAACCACCATTAAATTACAAATCAAAAACACGAAAGAAGAACATTTTTTTTTTTCAAAAGAAGAGAACTCTTTGGTCTTTGTCTCAACAAGAATATTGGGAAACTAAAAAAAGAGATAGAAACCCTAGAAATTAAAATAAAAAACATCCCCCATATTAGTTAAAGTGGAATACAAACATGTGATGACATAAAGTTTTAATATATATAGTAATATTATTTAATTTATTAATGATCTTGTAGCTAGACCAAAGGAGTGTTGAGTAAACCATTATTCCAAGATGAAGCCAACCCATTCCAGCTTTCCTTTCCGGGATCAACCTCCGGTACAACTCCGGCAGAATCTCCGGTCATCTGCCAAGGAAATCCCCATAAGACCTTACTAGGATTCTCTGACATGTTATTGTTGTTGTTCACATTCTCTTGCTTCCTCTCGTTTCCCTCTAAGAAAATCCCTAATGAAGAAGCCATTTTGTTGCTTTCATTTTGATGATTGTTATCATTTCCAGACATAAACCCATAAGCGAAGCTATTGTGAAAATTACTGTTTTGACCTCCAAAGATCGCTACATCATTCGCTGAGTTTCCGTAAATAGAAAGATCGCCTCCAAACCCAAAAGAAGGCGTTGTAGCTTGAGAAGAGGAGTGATGCTTGTGAAGAGTAGCGAAAGCGAGGTTCAGATCAATAGAGTCATAACCAAAAGAGGACGATGGCAATCCCGTAATTAACGGGTTGTGAAGTGGATCGCTATGGAAATTCATAGATGACTTATAATTATTGTTGTTCTTGGAGAAAGATGATGAAGATCGTTTGTTTCGACGGCAACCACCACCAACGGGGACGTTACGAAGAGTACCACCTTTAGTCCAATATCTCCGACAAGATTTGCAGAAGTAACGAGGTTGAGAGAGACTATAGTTGTTGTAATAACAAAACTTTGTGTTTGGAGATTCACATCTTGGACATTTTTGAGCTTCACCTCCTAATTCTCCTTTTGAACCTTTCTTCTTCATTTCTTCTTCCATTTTCTTATTGTTTCCTTTTGTTGAGCTCACCAATATGGTTTCTAATGTCTCATTTGAGATTTCCTGCACATTCAAACAAAGTTTATTAAATTTTGCTGACGAGTGAAAAATAATGATGATTTTACTTTATATAACGGATTAGTCGTACGTGACGCAGATTTTATTACCGACAATAATTCTTTGTAATAATGGTATTTTGTCAAAAAGGAAACGAATTTTTTCATTGGTTTTAAGATAAGCTTAATATATCATCAATTAGGGAAAGCAAATTAGTATATCATTAAAAAAGATTATTGATATACATCTTGATGAATTGTATTTTGTTGCTATGAGCCGAAGATCAAAAGAAATCTAGATTAAAAATGACATGATTTTTAAGTATTTGTGGTTTTAGCGGTTGAATGAAGTAAGAGAACTCAACATTATAAACAATTTTATCAAAAAAGTGCTATAAAAAAAAAAAGAGAGGAGGATAAATTACCTGTTGACGATCCATACATGAAACAAAGATTACTTAGTTTGATAGTAATAATTTGCAATAATAGTTTATATCTTGCTCAAACTCCAAAAGAACAAAGGGACCAGAGATAGAGAGAAAATGAAAGAGAGAGAGTTTAAAGAAAAGTGGGGAGCAAGCGATGAATAGAGAAGAACGAGCATGGTTCTTAATATATATAAAGCAAATTTGATAAATGTGTCCTTTTTTTTAAATGTTAGTTTTTTTCTTTCTCATAATTCGAATTGATTATTTTTTTATTTATAGAGATAGATTTGTTTTGTTGCTACTTGTTAATTTTAAATATTGATGCTATTCACATTTAAATTGGGAGTTTTTCCCAAAAAAAGTCTTCTACCATATTAGTTAATTAATACTTTTGTTCATAAATCTTACTTTACATGGTGCAAACTTAGAATTTTAACAACGTGATATATCATTTATATATAAGAAGTTTAAGGAGTTTTCCTTTTCAATTAATTTTTAAGAAAGGAAATAGACAATGGTGATGGTAATTAGAATTATGTAAAAGAAGATAAATCAAGTTGTGTCGATTGGATTGAACTGTAACACGAAATGAAAAGAAAGTACCATATGGATCAATGAAACCTTAAGGAAACATATTCAAAGATAATATATGGATCGATAAACTGAGAATTAAAAAATACATTGAAGAATATCAATTTGAACCGAAGGATATCGATACGCGATCTTTCTACAAAAGTTTTCCATTTGACAAGATACCTTTTTTTATTTTTTGTCAAAGAGATACCGAATTATAAATGTATTTTGTTTAAGAACGAGAACTTAGGTATGTAAAACATAGTGGGTATTTAATATAAAATAAGAAATGTTTGTATAATTTTGTCAATATGCGTGTAGATATATTATTTTAAATATTTTTCAATGCCGCTCACAAAATTAATCTGAATACAATGAAAAATGACATTAATAAATTAAAAAAAAAAAAGAGAATAAAATAAAGAATAAGGTAATTAAGTAATGGTCGTACAATACGTATATTAAATGTAGACATAAGTCAAGACGACCGAATCTGGCGTGGGATCAACTATTAGATGTGGACCCAAGCCACCATCGGCATCAACCAACCCCAACTCCATTCGAATTTCACACCATTACGCGTCAGCTATGTCGCCTTTGTCTTAATATAAATGAGAGGCTGGCAAAAGTCTATCAATTGAAGGAGAAAAGGAATCGGATGCGGCGTGGCTGTACAATTATATACGGTCCTCGTGGGGGCCAATTTCTTAAGATAAAGTCTCTCCTCCAGATGAACAAAAACGGTATGAAATATGTCCCTATTCTAGATAATATTTACTGTGTGGAAATGACGTTTTTGTTGTAGTGTATAATTTGATCTAACCATTATAAAATTTAATATACCCATAAACAAAATTGTTATTAGATAACTAGGTAAGTCAAGTTTAGGTTTTGCTCATGATCCATTAACATAAAAAAAGTGAAAGTTTAGCTTTGTAATAATTTAAAGATGTTTCTTTTCTTAAGGCAGACAGGTAGTAGATCTAATACTGGATTAGTGGTTTGCATGTGCTTTACTATGAACATGATTACATCGATCCAAAGTGGTGACATCACATATATATTATCCAAATCGTTTTACTTCATATTTCATTCATAGAAAAATTCAAGTGTCAATTTATATAAAACCTTCAATACTGACATAAGAAAAATACAAATTCTAGTATTTAGCTTATAATTTTTTTTCATAACTCCGAATATCAGAAAATAAAAAAGTAAAATAGATTGACAAATAATGCCAAAACCAACAAACCGAAATTCCCAACATGTCAGAATATAAAAACAATAAGACATATCAGTTAGTAACAAGAGTAGAACATCTGACATCAATTGGATAGATACAATTCGACGAGCATCATGTTGGAGTTCAGTGACTTCAGCTACGATGAAGCCGCAACTAACTATATTGTAAGCATATGAACACTGATTATGTCAGTCTATAGTCTATACATAAAATAATATGATTTTTTTTTCTTTTTCAGTTATTTAAAACATGACCCTAATCTCTTGTGGATGGAGAACAAAAGTTGGTAAAATTTTCTCGTCTCTCTTCTACGGTTTTCATTATCCGGTGTCGATCTCTTTTCCCGGCAGCTTTGCCGTCTCATCGCCGCCGGAAAAAGACTACTCTCGTCTGCCTCCTCCTTTTCCGGCTGTGTCTCGCTGCACTTATGATGGTGTCTGCTGCCTTGTATGCTCGAAAACGCCTCAATGAGACGCTTAAGTCTGAGTTGTTGCTTGTCTTTAGTTTTGTCAGCTTTTGTTGTTTTTAGCTCGCCGGAGAGCTAGGATATAGATCTGACAAGTCAAAAGTGTAGCAGATCCAAAGTATTGTAGTGGCTGCTGGTTATGCTAAAGTTTGGTTTGATGTTCTCTTTCATGGGCCGATCAATGTCAGGTGGAGATGCTCTGGTTGCTGTTGCCGTTTCCGAAATCTTATCTGACAGAACAGTCACCAAATTGATGGATACTGGGATCAGAGGAGGTGGTTTCTCTTGTTTTGTTTGTTATAGTAATCTAGCGTTAATGTTCATCTATGTTGGTTTTGGACTAGTTATACTTTAGTTAAGAATGTGATTGACCAATTCTCGTTAGTTACATCCCCATGTTGAGTTTTATTTTCTGTCCGGGTTCGATCTGAGACTGTTTTTCTGGCGTTTTGACTTCACTGGTTATGGATGGTTCTGCTCCTTATCTTCATATTGGAGTCCTGTTCGAGGTCTAATCTTTTCATAGGTTTGGCTGCTGCGTCAACGAGTCTATGTCATCACTTAAAGACGGTTTTCTTCGATTCTGCCACTTTCGGAATATTTTGAGTTTTTACTCTTTCTGATTCAGCTGCCTTGGTTTTCATTAGTGTGGTGCACCGTTTCACTATAGGAGGGTTCATTGTCTATGATCGTTATGTCTGTTTCGTGGCGACATTACTCTTCTTGATTTGAGATTGTAACTTTCAAGTCTGGTTGCTCTTTCGTCTCTAAACTATTTTTGGTCTTTGTATTATAAATCTCTCCCTTTCTTGAGATAACTCTCCATGGATTAATTGGTTTCCACCGGATTCATGTATTTTTTCTCTTTAGTTGTATCTCCCGAGAAATTTTGTTCTGCCGGATATGTACTCTGTAATCCTACTTTAGTTTTAATAAAATAATCGTGACAAAAAAATCTCTTATAGTAATATTAAGTTTACTGAAGATTTAATTTGTATGTTCTCTTTCAAAATTTTATATAATGGATATATATATATATATATAATAAAGAACTCGTCAACAATTAGATTGATAAAGTTTAATCAAGAACAAAATTTTACGCGATCATAGAACTAAAATACTAAATTCCGATGGAAAAGATATAGAGAAAAAGTGTTATTTCACCAAAAACACTTATCGAATTAAATGTTATTTTTTTATCAGCCGAGAAATTTATATAAGTTACTGACAAAAAATTGCATACTTTCATGTTTTTTAATCTTTTTAACATTTTTAAAACCATTTAGTTATGTACTAATTATATTTATCAGTTCATTATAAATGTTAAACACGAATTACACTTCTCAATTTGATCCACCTATTGTGCATGATCCATCGTATGTTCTACATTCTGCTATTTAAATCCAACGTTGTGCATCTTTTTATTTAAATGAAATATGATGGTCGTGTTTCATCAAAATTTGATAAAAGGAAAAAACATAAATCTGATATGCATAACCTAGAACCAGTATACATCATATCAATGCCAAACTTTTTTTATTTCTACATCGGATTCTATTTCACTTGGACATATTCAAACCACAATTTTATATAGATGTTAAGCGAAAGTGTTTTGTATCATCTTCAAGAATATTCAAATCACTTTTCAAACAACATTTTTTTAAGTAAACGTGTGAATCGTCTTTCTCATATTCACTTTTACTCAGTAACAGAAGCATAATAATTTCACTTGCACATATTTAAAATCGAAATTATCATTAGGTAGTATTAAAAACAAATCGATATAAAGAAAAGAACTCAACAAAATATCAGGAAAAATAAGTATGTAACATACTAAGAAAGATAAACATATTTACATAACGTTTCAACTTGATTTTAGAGGCAATTGAGAATTGGAAAAAACAATAAACAAGAAAAAGGTTAAATAGTGATAAAGGGTAATTATTTTATGGGTTAAAAGAAAAAGATAGTTTGGTTTAACTAACTTTATAGGACATATTTTCATTGTATATATATAAAATATTGGCCTAACATATTATAGTATTAACTATATATTTGTTGGGTTACATTTGAATACAAATTTGATGCGGAGGTCAATTTAAAACATCAAAAAAAAGTTTAATATACTTAAAAACCTGAAAATTGCAGGTGATCAGTTGACCTACAATCTAAATACCTCTGCCTCTGTGTATACTAGTAAACGAAAATGGACATAAATGGGAATTTGTAACTGTGGTTTACTTTATATTCAAACTCCAAATTGGTCTGAGAGCGACCAAGACATCTATCTTGAATGTAAATTTTACTTTTGTCGGCTATATGGATAAATATAATTTCGATTTTAAAGGTAAAAGTTTCATTTTGTGGGAAGATAGTTCTGCTGATAACTTTGGGATGAATCTGTTTGTAATGTATATAATAAGATTATGAGAAGTCACAAAAATGGGCCAACCTTTGTTTCTTTGACTGGTCAAAAACCATATTTGATTGTAATCAAAATTTTGCTCTTTTAGTCAAAGAAAACAGTATAATGATTAGAATAAACAATTTGAGTGATAATTTTGTGGGAAATTTGGAAGAATGGGCCACTCTGTGTTGCTCTGAAGTGGGGAAGATGTTTGTGTGAAGAAAAGAATCTCACCGTATAAATATGAAAATATGATATGATGTGGTGTTGTTTGTGTATACGTGCAAAATAATGCCAAGGAATCTCTATGCGTGGATAAGTAAAAAAAAAAACAATCCCATCATTATGTTTTCTTCTCCTTTTGTTTTTTGGTTGATTATTTAATTTTGATGATTGATTTGGAGATTGATTGGTTTGTTGGATTGTTTTAAATCATCAGTCATAACACATGATCTAAATTAATTTCTACGATCTTTTACTTAAAGTAGGACTAATATGCAAGCAAGACTAACAATAAGCCGTTTATCTACTTTCTTAATATTTTTACTATATTTTCTTAGAAAATAAAAACTTATAGATATTTAGTTTTTAGTTTTACTTTAACTTTTTATTTTAAAAATAAAATAAAAATAAATACTACAACATCATAAGTAATAACTAGTATAATCAACATATTTTACAATATATTTTCAAAATTTTAAGAATATATTTAGAGTTTTTCTCATGAAAACTTTATTTTGAAAAATAATTTATAATAAATTAAAAGATTTAATAGGGAGAAAATAGTTTATATTGTTTAGTGGTTTTTTTAAATATTTTATGATTATTTTGTATTTTTATATAAAAGATAAATTTGTAAAAAATAAAATAAAATTATTTTTCAAAAAACCTCTTATTCATTAAAAAAAACTCTTATCAATTTGTCCTACTATAGTGTAAGAAAAAGCTAGTGTAAATATAATAGGGATAGTTCACTGTGATTTTAGTAATAATTTGTTAAAATAAAAACTTTAAATAGTCTTTTGCATGGTGTTATGAGTTTTACTACAAAATTATCGTTTATGATTTATAAGTTTTAACGTCACGTAAGTAAGAAATGACAAGAGGTAAAAAAAAATGGATGAGGTGGAGGAACAAGCAAAATCCAAAGGGGTCCAGAGATTAGGACAATTGAATGGAACAGCCTTCAGCTTATTTCGATTAATCAGTCAGTGCGCTGTGGGTCCCTTTTTACGACAAAGATCGTTCGACGAGATTTCTACACGTGGCATCATCTTCTTCTCTTTACCGACACACGAATATTTTTTCGTCTTACGAGGAAAGTAACCAAACCCAACTTGCCCTTTTACACTCATCTAACTCCTGCCCATATATATTCATATAATTTTAGCCCCAAAAAAAAAAAAATTCATATTATTCTTTTTAATACGAATTTATAAGAAAAATATAATATCAAAATTAATATTGATATTGATATTACATTTTTCCAAAACAAATAACTTACAAACATTAAAATTTAAGAAAACAAATATCGGTTTTGTCTATGGCCTAAATGGTAACATTTATTTTAATAATTCAGTTGAATTTATCTCAATTCTATTTATTCTACAATTCATATGTTACAATTTGAACATACAATAATTCAGCAATTCTAAATTTTTTTATTATTTAAAATTTTAACTATTTAAATAAATATGTAATTATTTATAACTAACAACTAAGTCCTGTATCACCTCGTTAAATATGAACATTTATGACCCATATAAATAAGGTTTTTTAAGTTTTCAAGTTTTTAAATACTCTCATTTAACACCTATTCGAACATATTGTTTAGATTGAGCTTGGTTTGGTATATATCCGGTATGACTTGATTATGATAGTTTGTTAAAGATCAAAATTTTATACAAATTATTCGGTTCGAATTTATGTATTTTTTACAAAATCAAAACAAATTAACAAAATTCAAAATTCAAATAAATATTTAAATATTTTGGACTTTTTGTTATTTTATTCCAAAACAAACAATAATATACTCAAATTTATAATTATAATTTTAAATATTTAAATATTAAATTTTTAATAAAACAATAAGTTTTAAGTATATAAATGTATTCATGTATTTTGGATGTCTCATTCAGTTATAGGTTTTACTGAAGTCCAGATTTGTTTTTTCAGCTATATAAATCTAGGTATTATTCAATTATTTAGTCAATTTTAATTTCGTTTGATATATTCTATTTTAAATTGAATTTACTTTGTTTTATAGGTTAATTATTTAAATATGTATTAACCAAAATATTATGAAGATGTAATTTTTATATAAATTCTTAATTATTATTTAAATTTTAAGTATTTGTTAAATTTTTCAATAATTTACTTTTAAACTAAATTCTTTTATTGGGAACAATATTATATATATTTTCACTAAAATAATATTTTAAATTCTACCAAAATTAAGCTTTTTTTTGTTATCATTGATTTTAATTTATTCAATCAGATTTCACTAAAAATAAAATAAAAATTTAGCCAAATTTCAGGTTCAACTGTTACCATTTAAATCATATATATTTGTCAATAAAAACCATTAAATAAGTGACCATTTGATTATAGTCTTACTTTTTTTATATATTGTTGTTTTCTTTAAATTACTTTTATAAATTTTTAAAAATGTACTGTTATTTAATATTGACATTTAAAAGCTCAAAGTCATGTGTTATTAGTTTTGATATTTTAAAATTTTGTTTAAAATCATTAAAGGTAATTTTTTTATTTGTTTGAAGTTTTTCAAGAATCATTCAAAGTCATGTGTTATTCAACTAAAATGAATTTAAGTATATTTATAATTTTTTAAAAAGTTTTGTGTTATTGATTTATTAATTTTTAAATCTTAGTCTGAAGTTCTTACAAACAATTTTTTAGAAATAACAAAAAAATGTTTAAAGATAAAAATTTACAAAATAAATAAATTATATGAACTAATTGTTTGTGGTGGGATTAACACAATGTTTTATTGATTAAAGTGCGAATGAGATTACAAGAAAGAGTTTGGATTCTCGTTTAAGAGTGACAAATGAGATGCTCGAAATCTAAAGTTTCTAGAGAGGATATGCCGACCAGTCCCCTGCTCGGCGTCCCCCATGTTTCCTTTTATAGGCATGGTGCTTTTGACTCGTATTTCTCTCTGTCGAGGTCCACATGCTGACCTGTGATCGTAGCCTGTGGGCCCGGAAGTAGGAAATCATTACCTTGGGGACTGTACACCGATTTATCGGGCTTGTCACATTTAATGTTTCCAAGGCAGCTATGCCCAGGTAATGATTAGATGGAGTTACATCTGCATATTAAATGCACATTAATTGGCCGAGGACGTGTACGAGGACCTATGACTATAGACCGACTGTCTTGACGGCATGGTTCATGTCCAAGTACATTTTAACGATCAGGGATGAGTGCTTTATTCAGTCAAGTGCTTGATGGGCCTTTTGAAGCCATATAGGCCGAGTCCGGCGTGAGGCCCACCTCTAACAGTAGCCCCCAGTTCGTCGTCCTCGTGTATAGAGGAGCACGAAACGTTATGCCTTGTTTTACCACTATGGCTTCGACTTCCTTTACACGTGGCGTAATTTGAGTGGCCGTTCTCGCAGTAAGTAATGATGGTTAAAGTACACCTATGGGTAATAACTGTCTTATGGGAAACACTTCATCTTTGCACGGGCGCGTGATTGCTTACACGTATTTCTTGATTGGTGCGTGAGTTTGATCATGACTTTGTGGCGCGTGTAATTGCTTCGGGAGACGTATGACACGATTGGGGCCGTTTCAACTTGCTCCGATTTGATTTCCTCATTGTGGCCTTGAATCTCTTTTACTTTTCTTCTTCCTAACAACGTTTCAGAATCTTCACTAGGTACTACTTCTTCTCTTTCTACTGCTCCATTTTCTCTCGTCTAGTTTCTTCCAATTTCCTCTATTTCTGCCATTCGTTCTTTGTCTGTGCGTTGGCTAGATTTTAGATACGACATTGTTTGTGTTCGAAAATTTCAGATTTAGTAACCATTAATTATGAATCGGATTCTCATTCATCTTCTACTCGCGAGGGTGCGACAGAAGTCTTAACGGAGATTGAGTCTTTGGTGGCTTTTTCTAGGGGATAGGAAGAAGGTTCTGGTAGTCATGCATACTAGATCGCCACTCTTGTGGTTCCAGCGCCGCTTCGGTCAACGGTCGTGAACCAGTCACTGTACCCGCGCCTAGGCGTCATGCTCCTGTCTCCTACTAGGGTTTTGACTGGTTCTTCGTCGGCGGCACGTCGTCCGCGTGTTTCTGCTGCTGACACCATTTAGGCTTCATCGGACGCGGCGCTGGAGGAAGAAAGGGTGCCATTGGGTAAATGGGATGAATTTTGCACCTGGCTGAGCGGGCTAGCTCATCCGCCGTCTACGTGTACGAACACCTATTTTGAAAGGCTGCTAAGTGATTGCGACTTTCTGCTCAAGTTAATTATGATGGCGTCGAAGCCTCATGAAAGGCCGTGGACTCCTCGGAAGGGTTTTATTTGTGTTCGTGAAGAGGCTTTCAGGCGATGCGGGTTATTATTTCCTTTTCCACGACTTCTCGTCGCGTACTGTTCTTAGCACCATATAGCCATATCCCAGCTGCACAATTCTGGTGTGCGAAACCTTGTTGCAGTTATGCTCCGAAGCTGCGCGGCATGCTTCGACGTCAAGTGCCGCTTCTTCGAGTACTTGACTAAAATAAATCATCATAAGGACAGAGATGGGACGTCTCTATCAGTGCGATGCCGGGTTGTAGCTTCGTGACTGACTTCACCTCGAAGCTTCACAAGTATAAGGAGCGTTATTTCTATGTGAAATTGAGTCCAGAGTCGATATTCGACCTTAGCCATCCATTTATTCACAGGACGTGGAATCCTGAATATGATATTGCCGAGGACAGTGAGTGGTGGTCTTTGCAGTGTTTATTTGTTTTTGTGTAGCTAACTCTCTTTTTCTGTTATTTTTGCAGTCGCCTAGGATCATAATTCTTCAGAGTCCTTTGACCGCGAACGCGAACTTATAAAGGCACTTTTTCCGGTGTCTTGGAAGGAGATCGAAGGCCATATTCGACAAACCTACAAGCTGTTGATAATACGCGGTATGCGTCCCTTTTTTTTTTTACACTTCACTTTTTGCCGTGGTGTAGTCGACAAGGAGAGAATGCCGAAGCTACGCTTGACTATGCAAAGGTATAGTGCCGAGCTTCGACCAGTAGTTGAAGGAGAGCTGGCTATAAGTCGCGAGGGTGGAGGGACCGCGACGTCTAGGCAGGAGGTTGTTGTGGGCGAGAGTGAATAGGCCTCGGCAATAGAGATAGTTGAGCACCACGATGCTGCCGCCGTCATGGATCTGACCGAGGAAGCTGCCTTTGGTGATGAGGAGGTTGCTGCCGAGCGTGAGGCTTTGACCGTTTTGGAGGAAACGCTTATCGGGGATGAGCATGCTATAGGGTCAGATGGTGTAGAGACAAAGGGCGACCAGGCCGAGCTGGTGAGGAAGAGGAAAGGTAAAGAGTCCGGAGAGGCTTCAGATGTCTGTACATCGAAGTGGGCAAGGTGCGAGGTGACTCCCAGTCACCGATAAGGTGTGAATATGGCCTGGTCGGAGGATAATCCTCTTCATATGGAGAGGGAGCCATCACTCGAAATTTTTACTCAACTAGCCCTCCTGTCGGCGCTGCTGCCAAGTGTTGCACACATGCTGTGCAAGGAAGACTATGAGAAGTTCACTTCTCTTTATTTCCAAGTGAGTTTACTAATCTTTGCTCATACTGCTTTTCTGTTTTCAGATGGTTAACGAGTGTTTTGGTAGTTGGGCGGCATACATAACCGCATCGTTGCCAACTACGAGCATGCGTTGGGGAGCAGACTCGACTCTCGCAGATGGTATCTGACTTTGCCGATGTAAAGGCATGCTGTAAGGCGGCCGAGAGGGAGTTGGCAATGAATCAAGAGCGCGTACGTAAGCTTGATGCCGACCTGATGGCCTCGATCTAGAGGGATTCAACTCTCAAGAAGAAACTGGAAGCCACAGATTATGATCGCGGCCAGATGCTAACGCAGTATGACAAGGAGGTCGCCCGGCGTGCCAAGCTTGAGGAGACAATGGAGAGGGAGATTGAACGGTTTTGCCGAGCTCAGGAAGAGCTTGAGGATGAGAAACGCAATGGTCGAGCGCAATTGGAGAAAGAACTTGCCGCCTGAGAGGATCAGTCGAGTGATGGAAGATATAAACAACGCCCAAGATCCTTTAATGATGTGGGGGCAGGTGGTGGGCGCGCAAGATGCGGTTAAGAGGATGCTGGAGTCCGGCGTTGCTGTTCCACAAGCTATTGTTAACAAAGTTAACAAAGACGCAGCCGAGCACGAGCAGAGAGTGGCCAACCATACTATCACCGATCTTTTACCTGGTGATTTAGATGTGAACTCTTTGTGGCCGAGTGTTTCAGAGTCGAGTGCGGTAGCTGTGGCGGAACTTCCAGGCGAAGCGGCACCCTCGTTAGGGCCTGTGGCGGAGAGGGTGGATGGTAACCCCGCCGAGTAGATTTCTCCTTTGCTTTGTTTCCGTTTTTTTCTTTTTTTCTGCTCTTTGGTTTTTGTAAAAACTCAGAAGGCACCTTTAATGCCTTGTTTATAATGTTATTCAGTACTTGCTCTTTTTTTTTTACTTGTGTTGTGTGAAGTATTTGAATAAGTGTTCATCCACGAACTCGTCATGTTGCGAGTAAGAACTCAGTTTTGAGGGGTTAGGGACTTAGCCATTTTTCCCTGTAGTTGCGAGTGAGAAATCAGCTTATTGCGAGTATGAACTCGGTTTTAGGGGTGATAGGGACTTAGCCATTTTTCCTTGTAGTTGCGAGTGAGAACTCGGCTTATTTGCGAGTATGAACTCGGCTTTGATGGTGATAGGGATTTAGCCATTTTCAACTGTAGTTGCGAGTGAGAACTCGGCTTGTTTGTGAGTATGAACTCGGCTTTGAACCCTGGGTATTCGGGTACTCGGACCCGATTGGGTCGGGTATTTCGAGTTTACCTATATAAGATCCATTCGATTATTTTTGTGGGTTCGGGTCGGGTTCGGGTATTAGATTTCGGGTTCGGGTCGGGTTCGAGTATTAGATTTCGGGTTCGGGTCGGGTTCGAGTATTAGATTTTGGGTTCGGGTCGGGTTTGGTTCAGGTCGGTTCGGATATCCAAATTTTATAATTAATTTTTTAATCAAAACAATTCCAAAAAAATTGAAAAACAATCTCAAAAATTATAATTTAATTAAAGTATTTATAATTTTAGTTTTTTTATTAAATTGATTATAAATTGATTAGTTTATTTAGATTTGTCGTTATAATTTTAAAAATTTGTGTAAGTAAAAGTATATATATATATATATATATGTGTAGATAGATTATATCTTTCAGGTATTTCGGGTGTCCATTCGGGTTTCAGATTTTACCCGATCGGGTTCGGGTACCTGTACTCTCATAATGTAAAACCCATTCAGGTATTTTATAGATTTTGGTCGGGTTCGGTTACGGGTATTTCGGGTCGGATTCGGGTTCGGGTTTCGGAAAATATGCCTAGGGCTAGCTTTGAGAGTGATAGGGACTTAGCCATTTTTTTATGTAGTTGCGAGTGAGCACTCGGCTTGGTGTGAGTAAGAACTCGGCTTTGCAGGTGTGAGGGACTTAGCCGCTCCCCCTATTTTTTATTTCTATGTTGTGAGTGAGAATTCGGCTTATTGCGAGTAAGAACTCGGGTTTGAGGGTGATAGGGATTTAGCCATTTTTCTCTGTAGTTGCGAGTGATAACTCGTCTTGTTTGCGAGTATGAACTTGGCTTTGAGGGTGATAGGGACAACCATTTTTCCATGTAGTTGCGAGTGAGCACTCGGCTTGGTGCGAGTAAGAACTCGGCTTAGCGGGTGTGAGGGACTTAGCCGCTCCCCCTTTTTTTTTTTTATTAATTTTTTTTTAGGTTGAGTATAACTCGGCTATGCGAGTGTAAGGGACTTAGCCACTCTCCCTCTTTTTTTTATTAGATCAAGAAGTGGTTACTTTATTGAGACCATCGAATATATCTTGTCTATATTTTTGTTTCTATAAGTTGCTTTAGTAAGCGAGTCCATAGAGCCCTTGAGTACGACAATAGTATTTGTGTTTTCCTTCTTGCGTGGTGGGAGAGGAGGCGACACGTTCAACCACTATCTCCTTTGAGTCCTGCGTAACGGAGTCCAGTAAAGGTTGCCGTATGCTAGGGCGACTCCCTCGATGATCTCCTTGTACTGGTTCGTCATGGGCGAGGAGTTGGATTATTAGATGACGTCGAGGTCGAGCTAGCGGATGCACTTATGAGTTTGTGCTATCCCTGGTAAGGTCCTTTCCCCCATCTTCGTAGCTCGGATGAGAGATTTCTGACGGGGATCAGACGTCTGTGTGAGTGCGTGGCTAGCGGGTTTCCTTTACTAGCATGAATAACTGGAGCATAGAGCTCGTTGTCGAGCGTGCAGTCTTACGGCGATACGCTCCAGTATTTCGGTTGCCAAGCCTCGTGGTGAGGTGGGAGGTGGGTAAGTTGATTAAATGAGAGTTCCAACTCTCCTAAGTTGTTTAAATGAGAGTTCAGCGTTTTTTGGTGGTAGACGGTAAGTTACTAAGTGGATTTGCTTCGAACCTGTCGAGAGGCTTGGTTTTGGTTCCCGATCCGGGTCTCATCATATCTTGTAGGTGCTTGGTCTTGTGTTTCCCGATCCCCTTCTTTTTGATTCACGAAGGCTTATTTGTAGTGTTTTTGAGTGGGAGAGGTACTGTCGAGCACTATTCCTTCTTCCTTGTGGTACCTGCTCCGTGGTTGGGGTAAGTAGTCATTTCAGGTACTGTTTATTTTGATTAGTCACTTTTGTCACTTTATGTTTGATGGGTTGAGTTGTTACCTCCAATAATGTTGTTGTCTTGCCGGCGACGTGCTAAAAGGTAACTTATATTGGTAGTTGTGCCCGAAGGCTGCCTACATACCTCGTGGGGACCAAGCCAATCATAGTTCAATTATTTTATATTTTTCTTAGCAGATGACGGATAGCGTATCCGATCTTTTATTGCTATGTCGAACTCAGAAATGGTAGCACTTCAATTTTATCGAGTTCCAACTTCTTGGGATCATTTCGCCCTCCATGGTTGCTAGCTCGAACTCACCGGGGCGGACCACCTTGCAGATTATGTACAATCCTTCCCAATTTGCACCGAGCTTTCCGACGTTGGGTTCGGCTGTGTTCTTGAAGACTTTTCCCATGACGAGGTCTTCTTCCTTGAAGAGTCTTCCCTTGACCTTCTTGTTGTAATACTTGGCCACGCTCAGTTGGTATCCTTGTACGCAGAGGCGCACAAGTTCCCTTTGTTCCTTAAGGTTTTTAAGGCTTTCGATGAGTGCGTTGTGATTAATACTTTTGTCGAAGGATACATTTTGTTGGCAAAGGCTAGGGACGACGAGCTTTGCTGGGACCATTGCCTTGACTCCATGCAAGAGTGAGAATGGTGATCATCCTATAGATATTCGTAGTGTTGTTCGGTGTGACGAAAGAACCCCTCATTCATCCAGTTTCTTTTTTTATCGTCGAACCGCTTTTTGAAGCCGTTGACGATTTGTTTGTTTGTTGCCTCGACCTGCCTGTGACCTTGAGGGTATCTCGGTGATGAGGCCATCAGCCACAGCCTCCTAATCATGGCGGCAATTCAGGACATTCCAACTGTCCATCCCGGACCGGAAACCCGAAGCCGGACGAAGGCCGTCCGAGACAAGTTTGTCGAAGCTATCGGGACGCTTCTCGATCTGATTGGGCCTATAGCCGAAACGGACCTGAACCGGCTAGCACTACCACGGCCTGAAGAAGAAGAGGTTGCCGCCGCCAACAACAACATCCTGGCCGCGACCAGAACTGCACAGATCGCGACCAGCGCTACGTAGGCCGCGACCAGCACAGCCCGGATCGTGACCAGCACTGCACAGGGCGCGACCTGCACTGCACAGGCCGGGACCAGCGTCGCACGGATCGCGAACAGTACTTCCCAAGCTGCGACCAGCACCACCCAGGCCGCGACCAGCGCAGCCCAGATCGCGGACGATACTACTCCAGCCGCGGCCTTCCCGCCTGCAACCCACGGACCGGCCCAGGTACGTATGTACTTTTCGGTTTCCTTATTTGCAGGTACGATCTTGCCCCACCTCCTTAAGTCCGAGATCCACTTTCCCGTTTTACGTGATCTAGGTATTTAATTGTTTTCAATTTGTTTCCCGTTATGTTAAAAGTGCTGCGTCACTTATTTCCTTTCTTGTTTGATTTGATTCGATTTGATTTGATTCCGTGTAATAAATTTGCCCTAGAAGGCCCCCGCCACCGAACCGTTATATAAGGTTCCTTTGGCATTGTATCTTTTTACCAAGTTTCTAATAAAGATCATGTTTTTCTCTCTAAACAGTTCTGCCACTTTCTTTGAAGATTCGAGACAAGTGACGAGTTCTTCCTTGTGAGGAGTCCAAGGATTGAACAGTTCGAGTATCAAAGGATTTATCACATCCTTTGTGGATCTCACTTCGCAACTTCCGCCCAAAACTCAGTTTTCGTCGTCTCGGACTCACCAAGGTCGAGACGTTGGAATCATATCTGAAGGTTTCTCATCCGAGGCACCTATCATTTGGTATCAGAGCCGAAAGGTTCTACGGTATC
>OVAX01002807.1:0-25552 GCA_900406405.1 Lepidium africanum | reverse complement strand
ACCAATCAGAATCCGCCACGTCATTAGAAACCCAACTTTTGGGTTTCTTATTTAAGAAACCATCTCTCCTTCTCTCCCCTCACTTTTAATTATTTTAATCTAAGAAATTGTTAAGAGACCACCAATAATGGTGGTCTTAGTCGGCCCAAATAAATAATTGTGGGTTTAACTTAAATTAAGCCCAACTATAATGATAATGACATCTGATCATCTCAATCCGTATTGGGGAATGTTACTAGTAAGGCTGCTGGGGGCATGAGCTCTTTAGATAAGAGCCTAAAGAAGACCTTGATTGAATCATTGGATAAGGAAAACAGCTATCTTATTCCAAGTCTGATCCGTGAAGAGTTAATCGATAAACCACATACTTTTATGAAGGACTTAGATCAGAGTACAACGGAAAGATTAAATAGATATAATCCAAAGGAGCTGGATTCAGAGATGTTGGATCATCACCGCCTTCTACAAAGGAATAAATAATTGTATACCAAATGCTCCTGCTACAGAGAAACAAGTCCTCTTAACATCTCCACCTGGCTCCCCTCATTTCCCATATGTTCCTCAACATGGCAAGGGAATGGTTTTTGTGTTCACTGCAAAACGGATTACTCTCACTCCGGAAAAAAATTACTCACTGCTTATGGAAAAAAGACGAGAAAAAGACCCAAACCATGGAGAGGAAAACACTATAAAGCCTCGGGAGCAATGGTAAATATGGCTCAGTTCAAGTTTGTACGCTAAACGACAGTACTAAGAGGAAAATTGTAAATGAAGAACTAGAAATTACAGCAAAAAGTCCAAAAATCTCTAATATCTCTAACGTCGAGACAGTTCGTCATCTCCAGGAAATTCGCAGAGAGTTTTTCCCGGATTATATGTTTCTCATGGAGACTAAGCAAAAGGATTAGTATTTGGAGAATTTGAGGGATTCTCTTGGCTATAATAATTTATTTATAGTACCACCGATAAGTTTAAGTGGTGGTCTTGCAGTGTTGTGGAAAATTCATTTGAAGTGTCTGTTCTGTATGCGGACAAGAGAATAATTGATATGAAAGTGCAAATGAACTCGGTTTCTTTCTATGTGTCCTTCGTCTATGGTGACCCTGTTCGTAATCAAAGGAAAACAATTTGGGATCAGCTATCTGCGATTGGATTATATAGAGATGATGAGTGGTTTTTAATTGGAGAATGAATTGTTAAACAATACAGCGAAGCTTAAAGGTCCCCTTAGGAATGAATCTACTTTCTAGGATTTTAGGGATATGGTTTTGAATTGTAAAGTCTCAGAAGTTTACAGTACAGGCAACCCATACTCTTGGGTTGGATGGTGAGATAATATATGGATTCAATGTCACCTCGACCGTAGTTTTAGGAACAATGCTTGGTTCATATTATTTCCAAATTCAATTGTTTGTCGAGCTTCAGATCATTGACCAATCTTATTGTCCTTCATTGATACAGATATTTAGAGAGATAAACAACATTTCAGTTTTGATAACAGATGGTCTTCTAAGCCGTGTATTCGTGAAGCTGTTCTAGCAGGATGGAATTCTGGTGTTTCTCCAAACCTATCATCGGTTTCTGACCGCATCAGAGCTTGTAGACGAGAGTTAGCTAAATGGAAGAGGTCGACCAATACTAACTCAAAAACCAGAATTCAAACCCTGCAAGTAAGGTTGGAAAGTGAGACATCAAAGTTGAATCCAGATAGAGTTACTCTACGTAATCTCAAGAGTGCTCTAAGCGAGGCATACCATGAAGAAGAACTGTACTGGAGACAACGAAGCAGAAAACAATGGCTAAAGGCTGGAGACAAAAATACACGATACTTTCATAATTGCGTGAAGAGTAAGAAAATTTGTAACCGAGTCCATACGCTCAGAGATGAGAATGATTGTGAACAATTCTTAGAAGGATCTAAGGGAGACGTGGCAGTATCATATTATAAAAAACTCTTCATGAGCTCTATCCCTTAGGATATGGACGCAATTTTCATAGATTTCTCACCTACAGTATCTACGAATATGAACAGAGATCTTGTGTCGCCCATCTTGGATTTGGAGGTGAAACAAGCGGTCTTTTCAATCAATAGAGATAAGTGTCTGGGTGCAGATGGCTTTTCTGCTAGATTTTACCAACAATTTTGGGACATTGTTGGACCTTTTTCGTTTCAGGCTCTTTACCGACAAAATGGAATTTTACTCAAGTTTACTTGATACCGAAAGTTCCTAACCCAACGACGATGACTGAGATGAGGCCAATTAGTCTGTACTCAATACACTACAAAATATTATCCAAAATATTGTACTCCAAACTTAAAAAACTGCTACCGAACATTATCTCGGAGACACAAGGGGCATTTGTCTCAAGAAGGATCATATTTGATAATATCCTAGTAGATCATGAGATTGTGCATCCCCTCCGTACTAATGCTCGCTCAGCCAAGGGGTATATGGCAATTAAAACTGATATGTCGAAAGCATACGATAGGGTGGAGTGGTCATTCTTGGAACTCCTTTTGAAGAAAATGGGATTCTATGATAAGTGGATACTATGGGTAATGTAATGTGTAACAACATTGTCTTACACGGTTATCCTGAATGAAAAAGCACACGGGTTTATCAAACCGGAATGAGGATTGCGCCAAGGAGATCCTCTATCCCCTTTCCTTTTCAACCTATGTGTCGAAGCCCTGATTCATATACTTAATCAAGCTGAGCTTTGTAGAAAAATCTCTGGTATCCGTAATGCTCCGTCTTGTCCGGCTGTCCACCACCTCCTTTTCGTAGAAGATAGTCTCCTCTTATGTAAAGCGAATCTACAACAGAGCCAAACCATCAAGGACTGCCTCGAACTATATGAAAGATTCTCGGGTCAGAGTATTAACTTCCAAAAATCTTTGGTCTTCTTTGGAAGTAAGGTCAGCGATAACTTGAAGCATCAGATTAAAGGAATTTTGAATATTCATGAAGAGAGTGGTAATGGCATGTACTTAGGCCTACCTGAATGCTTTGCGCGTTCAAAACGAAACATAATGAGTTTCATCCAAGAGAAGTTACGATCACGAATGAATGGCTGGTTTGCAAAGTCTTTGTCACAAAGAGGTAAAGAAATTATGATCAAAGCGGTAGCCTCGTCGTTACCGGTCTACGCGATGATGTGCTTTAAGCTCCCAATCCATACGTGCAAAAAAATTACTTCCGCAATGAGAGAATTTTGGTAGAATAGTGGCAGTAAGAAAAACAGGATTCCTTGGATCGCTTGGAGAAAACTGTGTAAGAAGAAGAGTGAAGGAGGACTTGGTTTTAGGGATATAAAGCTATTTAACCAAGCATTGCTCGGAAAGCAAGTGTGGCGTATTATAAATAGACCTCAATCACTCTTTGCTTAGACTTTGAAGGGACGATATTTCCGAAACTCCTCGATTCTGGACTACAGCGTGGGACATAGAGCCTTTACGGATGGTGTAGCATAGTTTTTGGAAGAGATATTATCCTTCAGGGCTGAGTCAAGGAACTTGGTAAAGGAAGAACCACACGGGTTTGGAAGGGAAAATGGCTTCTTGATTTGAAACCGAAAATTCCAACACCTACAAATGCATCACAAGTAGATCATCTGCTAGTCTCGGACTTGTGCGATGATTCCACGAATTTTTGGGATACTCATAAGCTAAGGAACATGTTCACGGAGAATGATGTCAAACTTATCAAGCAACTCAGGCTTACTGCAAACCGTGAGGATACCCTCAAGTGGTTTTTTACAACTAATGGAGTATATAATGTCTGCAGTGGTTATACACTCGCAGAAGAGCTAGATGTGACCTCGAATGATGTTTCAACAATCCAATTTCCTCTAGAGCGTGGCACGTGGACAAAGCTATGGCAAACTAAAACATCTCCAAAGATTCACCATTTCTTATGGAAAGCTTTAGCAGGTGCATTAGCGGTGTCAGATAGACTCCAAAGCAGAGGGATCATGATCAATAACCAATGTATAAGATGCGGTAAAGGCGCATAGACGATCAACCATGTTTTGTTTACATGTGATCTAGCCAAGCAAGTATGGACTATGGCAACAACACCAATCCCAATTAGAGGTTTCTCGGCAACGTCAGTTTTTTTAATATCAATTTCGTCCTCCGAAATCTTGATAATATACGTTTACATGAGGATCTGAGAAGAACTTTGCCATGGTTACTCTAGTGGATATGGAAGACTAGGAATGCACTTATTTTTGAAAAAACGAGATTAGAACCAGCCAAAGTTGCAGAACGTGCGTTTGATGATGCTCGTGATTGGTGGGAAGCCAATATCAAAATCGAAGTGAATTCTCAGAGTAACCAGCTCTCCCTTATATCCCAAACAGAAAGTAAGTGGATCAAACCGGTTCCTCCTTGAATTAAATGCAATATCGGTGGGTCATGGTCAAACTATAATCTCTTTTGTGGAACTTCATGGCTAACTCGTGACCACAATGGCCGAGTAATTATCCATGGTAGAAGAGCTTATGCCAACGTCCAAAGCCGTACTCATGCTGACCTGTATAGTTGCCATTAGGCTACAGAGAGTATAAGGTATATCCGTCAACAAAAATGTGATTTTTGAACTCAGTTCTTATCCTGCATTCTCAATCCTAATGGAGCCTAGAAGCCCATCTGATCAAGAACAACCTAGCTGCGATACGAGACTGGTCCATGATCTTTATACAAGAATCAACAAATCTAGTATTACAGGAAACCATTTTCAATCCTACATTTCTGTGAATGAACCACTATGGTTGAAGGAAACAATAGCAAAGGAAGCATATGCATAAGGAACTCCATAGCACATCTTTTCCCATTGTTATTCCTATTCCCTATCATTAACATACCTTTTGGCAACGCGAATTATATACTGTAACTCTTCAAACAGTTTTCATCATAAATAAAAAGTAATGTTTGTGGAAAAAAGAAAAAGTTCTGAAAGTCAGTAAGCTGTTTCAGTTCACTAGTATAATTACTGAAATACGATCAAAATCTGGTATTGACTTCACTTGATCTGTTCGTATTTGACTCATGACTCTTTTAAATGGATAAATTTAGTAATGTTTTGACTAAGATACATAGAAGAGAAAGTAAAGAAACACCTTTAATCAAAAGGAAAAACAAACCATGATGGTTTATTAAGCCACTATAAGGGGAAAATAAAACACAATCTTTGAGGTGCGCAGAGTGGATGCCACATTACCTGAGACATAATTACAACAACAAAAAAAGTTGGTGGAGCTCATATTCTGTAATAATGATATTTTATCAAACCAATATTCAACTTTGTTATAATATCGTTTGCTTATCGATAGTGAGCTATCCTTCACACCAAACTATTAATCGGCTTGAGAATCAGAGGGAGAGATTGTTGACGTCGACCACACTAAAATCTGGATATTACAGAAGTTTTGGTTCGAACCGGGATAAAAATATAATGTTGGTCATGGTCACGGTATATGACCAGTGATCAAGACTCAAGAGCGTGGCCTTACATCAGTTTCCACCTACTCTAATGCACTACCAAACGCTTTTTCTTTATCTTATACTTGAGCTTGTGGGAAAAATGATTATATATGTTTGACATGCATCAATTGAGCTCTCCATTTTCTCGCCACTAATCTCTCTTTCTCTTACTCCCTCTGTCCTAACCGTTTGATTGCAATAGACAAGAAAGAGAAGCAATGCAAGAGGTGAGAATTTCAATGTTTAGGGTTCTTCTCTTGATTTTATGTTTTCTCTGTTTATCCAAGGGAGCTATAGTTCCTGCACTCATCATGTTCGGTGACTCCATTGTTGATGTTGGAAACAACAATCATTTACTCTGCATTGTTAAATCCAACTTCCCCCCTTACGGCAGAGACTTTATCGACCAAAAACCCACCGGAAGATTCTGCAATGGCAAACTTGCTGTAGATTTCTCCGGTAAGTTCTTATTCACAAAAAAACCATATATATGTCAACTTCATATGATCTCTCTTCTTGATTTAATTGGATTCTATCTACCTATTCGTCTCTAGCCGAGTACCTTGGGTTCTCTTCATACCCACCTGCATTTCTAAGCCGAGAAACAAGCAACGAGAGTACTATCCTGATCGGTGCCAATTTTGCATCGGCTTCTTCAGGATACTATGATGCCACATCTGTTCCATTTGTAAGGGTTATAAAACAGTCAAACATCAACACACACATATCCAAGAACTGATCCATAAGACTTCACTCTTCCATTTGCAGGGGGCGATCCCCTTAACACGACAGCTGAGCTATTACAAGACATATCAAAACAGAGTGACGAACATGATCGGGAAGGAGAAGGCACAGAGGCTGTTCTCTAAAGGTATCCACATATTGAGTGCGGGATCTAGCGACTTTCTTCAGAACTATTACGTCAATCCTCTTCTCAACATCCTTTATACACCTGATCGGTTCTCTGACATTCTCATGAGATCCTACTCAGACTTCATCCAGGTACTTCTATGCTTAGTAACAAATTGTGCAACCCGATTTTCATAACAAGGCAACTGTATGAATATGCAAATTTGCAAGAAACAAGAAATTTTGTTTCAGCTATTTACCCTTTTTTGGTCAACAAGAATCATACTGTCGCTTGTAACAGAATCTGTATGAACTAGGAGCAAGGAGAATTGGAGTGATATCGTTACCACCAATGGGTTGCCTGCCTGCAGCTATCACTCTTTTTGGTGCAGGAAGCAAAGATTGTGTCGAGAGGCTGAACAGAGATGCTGTGATGTTCAACACCAAACTTGAGACCACAACCCAGATATTGATGAAGAGACACTCAGGCCTTAGGCTCGTTGCCTTTAATGTCTACCAACCTTTCCTGGACATCATCAACAACCCCACTGACAATGGTACGCGCCTGCATATTCAAAAGTAGAATCCTTATTTAGCTTTGAACGGTGACAGGGTGAGCTATTCAAAGGAAGAACTTTTCAGATATAAATCTGATTAGCAACTAACAAGATACCATTAATATATTTTTAAATGCTAAACTGCATGTATTTCAGGATTCTTTGAAACTAAAAGGGCATGCTGCGGAACAGGAACAGTAGAGACATCGTTCCTTTGCAATTCTCTATCTAAAGGAACGTGTGTAAATGCCACCGGATATGTGTTTTGGGATGGTTTCCACCCCACAGAGGCTGTGAACGAGCAGTTGGCTGGTCAACTATTGGGTCAAGGAATTTCTCTAATCTCTTGAAGTGAGTTCAATCCCAGTTCGATTGAATTTAAACTAGCTACCAAAGTGTGTCTCTCTCTTTCTTTCTCTCTCTCTCTTGATATATCTATCTATATAATGAAACTCACGAATAAGAGATAGAGATTGTGTGTGTGTGATGTACAAACTACCAGTCTGGTTGGCGTGATGGGTCTATAGGTCCAAGCTTTGTTCGCGAAGATCACAACCTTTAGTATTTAATTTGTGTTCTTAATTTGTCTATCTAAGATTTCTAAGGTTTATAACAGCAAGGCTCTTGGTAAAGCTATAAACATTTTAAAGTTTGCTGCAGTGTGAACAACATGAAACATTCAGGCTTGGTTAGCATGTAAGATTTTTTTTATAAAAATTATACAGTTTAGCAGATTACCAATTTACCATATAAGCTACCAACAAGAAACAAGGTTTCATGACTTATGATAGATCGAATACTCAGTTTGCAGCAGCCGTACTAATATAACTGACAGAAGAAATATATATCGATTAATGTGAAAAATTAAAGTCTAGCTCAAAGATGAATACCTGGTCAAATGTCTCTAGGAGAGTTCAAATCCTGCATTTGAAGTAATCGCATACAATAGTTTCTCCCTCATTGTGCTTGCTCTTTTATACGTTGGAAGCTGAAGCAAATCCACAAAGAAAGGCTGAAGAAAGACGATACAGTAATTCACAAGTAGACAATAGAACAATTGAAACTCCACCTTAAGAGTATTGTAGCATGTAGACGCAGATGGAAGCCTTTCTACATCTTGTCCTCCAATAGCAGCCCAAAGAGAGGTATCACAAGAGACCTGCAGAAGATGAAAGTACACATGTAAGAAAACATATTACCAAACGGAATATCACATAAAAATTTATAAGCAAAAGTTCATAAACAAACTTTATGGATGGTGAAGGTTGGCTGCAAGTATTTGAAACCAAGGAGTGGTGCACGAGAACAACTAGTCACAAATTTGAGGAGCATACAACGTTCACTTGGTTCAAGCCCTTTCATGACCTGAAAAAGGATGCGCAGAGAAGAATTAAAGAAGCAACACAGTACACAGCGTCTGTCATAAATTGGACGAAAAAAATAGAGATCACGGCTTTTAAATCTGAGTCATTACCTCCCAGAAGATTTTGATTGTTCGACTGCTATCAGTGTAACCACCAGTGTATTTTGTATTCCTCCTTAGGTCATCAACATCGATGTCATGATTTCCTCCAGAGAGTAACTGCATAACGTAATTTCTGTAAGACAATAGCTTTATTACAAGAAATAAAACTTGAAAAATCATTACATCAAAGCCGCATACCTGATTAAATTCATGGGCATTAAATAGTTTCAACCAAGCAGGAGATATAAGGTCGGTCAATCCTCTGTAAAATGCATTTGAAAAGGGAACAATCTGCACTCAAGATATAGGGCAACAATTTCACCTCATTATGCAGTAAATTTTATTAGCAGGAATGATTGCCCTTAATTAAACAACAAAAAGACATACCTGCCGGTTGAGTTTATAGTCAGCCATTGCATGAATATACTGCATTTTGTTCTCATTCGTGACTGAAATATCTTTCCCACCGGGTTTGAGCTCAATTATGTTCATTTTTCCACAAAATTCTTCAGTGACAGTGAAATCCAGGCAGAGTTCCTTCAAATCACCATCATAATGCTGCACAAAAACAATAGTCTTGATCTCAGAGCTCCCTGTTTACTTACACAAGATTAAATTTTGACATGAGGTGATAGAATTATCACCTGCGATAATTTTTTACCTTGATATACATAAGGTTCCTGTAGAGCTCTGGATCAAGCCCTGATAGTTCATCAATAAAGCTATAACGTCCCAGAAGCTTCTGAATGAAAACGTGTGAAAAGGAATAATCCAGCAGTATTCCCTCATATAAAGCTTTTCCAACAATTCTTCCAAGAAACTCAATCATCTGGATCCCGTTCTCAAGGTGCCGGGCAGAAGGGCTAGGAACAAGCAACCTATCTGAAGTAGCAGTTTGCGAGAATAATCCACACCTTATTGAAAAGAATAGAGTGGACAAGCCAATAGTGACAAAACTTAATTCATTGAACAGGTAACTACATGAACTAGAATTGAGTATGCATACTGAAGAGCTTACTCGGTAGCAAAAGCTGCTTTTGTTATATCAGTCAAAAACTCCTTCGAAAGTCCACCATAGTCTAGGCCAGCCTCAGGAAGGCCAGACTCATTCACAAATGAAACGTGGATGGAGGACTTTAGCCTGCTACCAATAGAATTCAGTTGTTGAAATCCATCCTCAACCACATGACCTCGACGAACGACTATCTCTATTGACCTTGCACCAGGTGCATCTACTTCACCAGCCATTTTCCTTGAAGCTTTATCCATGCTTATAAACTCTCTAAACACATGGACCCTGCCGGAATAACAAGACAAGAAAATCAAACACCATTTAACAGATAAAGAGAATTGAGGTGACATTTAATAGTTAGTTAGAAATTACTGTAGCAAAAATTAGACATCGGTAGGCTACTAAGGGTAAGCAATGTAAAATTACCTTTCCTCAAATGGAAAAACATGCGGAGTAATCGTTATAACAGAGCCCATGCTTGGAGACGTAGAAACATCATTGGCTGGTAAATTCTCATGAGTTCTGGCAGCAAATGCAATTGGAGGTCTACTAGTTCTACCTGGTGAGAGCCACAGGGCAGAAGGACAAAAAGGATGCCTGCAATCTCTTTCATACAGTAAATGCAAACATCTGATAGCAGAATCCATCAGTTGTCTATTCTCAGGACCTGTGGTTCGCAACAACCCATTGTACACGAGTGTGTTTAGCATTGAAGCAATACTGCGTTGTTTCTCTAGCGTAAAGGGGACCTGTATCATGCCAAAAAAAATCTAGTAAATATCAGACAATAAAACATATAAGCTGCAGGAAACCATATTGTGTATGTACCTGCTTTTCATAAAACTGTATGTCATCAAGAACAACGAGTAAATGCGCATAGGTTGCACAAAATAGATGAAGCAGGCATGACACATCTTTGGTAATACCCACAGGACCACCCCTAAGAGATTCCACATCCCACACCTCATTAACTGACGCATTAACCTGGCTTGATCCTGGTTGATCAGTAGAAAACTCCACATGTTCACGTGGTCCCGGTGACTTACCAGAAATCTTGTTTAGCACATTCGCCCACTTTTTGGCCCCATCATTCTTAAGATGTTTCGCTTTCTTCTCAGAAGGACTTCTTGTATTGCATGATGTTTTCACAGACCCATGAGGAAAATCGCCAGCAGTGCAACAATTTTCAGGCAGTAAAATACTCTCGAGAGAACTCCACAAAGAGACGATGTATCCAGGACAAAAGGATAGCATGTTAAGGACAGGCAAAGGCCCTACAACAGGATTCAGCACACAGAAGATTCTCAACATGCAAGAATAGAATCGTGCAATATCAAGCAATCCTAGTGTTTCTGATCCTTTCTTATAACTCGTTGACACATCCTTACATACTATTACACGAGTGTCTTTCGCAGAAACTGCCACCAGTTTTGCTAGATGCCACTGTTGACATACTGGTCGAAGCAATTCCACAAAAGAAATCTTGAGAGAATTTTCTCCTCTCCCAGTCTCACTCGATGAGGCCTCAAAATTAAGATGCATATCCTGAATTCCAACATTTTCAACCTGAGACAGAAGATTCTCAGCAAGATTCAATATAACACGGACATACAAGGCATAAAACATCTCTGGATTTGATTCTTGTGAGTCCACAAAATCTGTTTCACTAAATGTTGCTAGGGATATGATGTTCCCAATTGCCCATCCAACAGAAGGAATCTCCATAGTACAACTTTCCTTCTCTGAATGATCCATTTCAGACATTCTGGCCAAGACTTTGTCCCCCAAAATCTGCTGTCACCTGCCACACTCTTATAAATTCTCCAATTGTTTGGCAAAATAAAAGCAACCAATCAATGAGAAAAGGTAACAGATATTTAAAACAAGTCAACTCATTTCATTTACATTCTTTTTGAGACATTGACGAGGTATTAATTGGTCTTAACAAAATTTAATATGAGTTTTACCAATATAGTGTGAAAGCTAGGCAGGAGTATGCTCTTGTGCTTCAGTGCACGTATGAGAGCGCTTGGCAGGCATGAAATGAGTCGAGGAATCGTCAGTATTAGAAAAACATATTTTTCCACAGCCAAATTCGTCTCCAATTGATAGTCATTAACAAAAGCAGGCTGCTCCACATGGAATGGTCGTAGAGCCAAAGTAACTGCACTTGTAGTAATCAATAGTCTCTCATCTGTATGTTCAGTTACAGTCTTTATATATCCTCTAACTGCTGTATAATATCCACTTTTACAGCTCCCTATAAACTGAACGATCATCTTTCCAGCTGTTTCTGCATCTTTAAGATTTTCCTTTTTAATGATCTTCCAGCTTTTTGGATCAGTTAAAACAATAAGAATACGCAATACAAGGGCACTGACACCAAGGACATTTTTTATCCTTTCCTGTGAATGAATACACTCTCTAAGAAGGAAAGAGCAGAGAAGAACAAGCCTTCGTATTTGACAGGCCCATATTTTACTCTCTTCAAATGTACCAACTGCTAGTGAACAAAAATTGTATCCCCCATCTGCATGAGACAATAAGAATCCATTCAAGATTATTTCTATCTAAATTTGCAAGACGGACAAATCAAGCAAAAGAAAAACAAAAACAATCATACCATTAGAGTTGATGCTATCCAATAGAATCTTAAAGCAAGTTTGCATGCAGTGTATATCTCTTGCCTGTATCTTTTGATGTTGAACAGACAAAGATCTGATAAAGAAGAGAAAAGGTCTTAATACTCTGCTTGATACCCAACTTTTGGTCAGTTTATCAGAATGGCAACTCAGTAAATTCTCCCACTCCTCTTGGATCTCTATAGCTGCCTTCTTTCTCACAATGTAGGACCTCCAAACTCTCTGCAAGTATCGCAAAATGATGGAAGTCTATGAAACTGAGATAAAGTACCATCAAACCAAATATGATGACATCCATCGATTCCAACTCAAATCTTTCCTAATAATGGACTGGAAATGATAAAAGCATGCTTGAACCACTTCTTCCTAAGCGAACAACAATCATATCAGTTCTGAGAGTAGTGCGAAGCTACATAAAACGTTTTCTACTGATTCTAGTATGTTAATAAACAACAAAAGAGAATTGTAACAGTAATGAGTTTCAATTTCTATCCATCACTTCAGCCTAAGTCAACAGAAAGAAGTACCTGAATATAAAGAGCTGCAGCATTAGCTCGTCTTGCATAACTGCGTAGCTCCCGTTCTTGTGACACTTTAGCGAGCAAAGCATCCCTTGATATCTCCCCACTGCTGGCGCCTCTGAGGGACACCTGATGAGAGTTTCATAATCACCGATGCATAAGGAATTGGAACAATGATAAGGAATTGTAATCAAAATTAGATCAACAAGTTTCAAGCGAACCAAGAAAACAACAAAAAATCAGTTCTCAATCCTAATTTCCCATGAAACTAGTTAATTTTCACAGGAGACTTGTATTGTATAATCTTTCAGTTTGATCCCCAAAAATATCATTCCATTTGAAAAGTCTAGGTTCCAAATTGAGGCACCTCAAGCTTCTTCTTCAATACGAAAAGCTTAAACTTCAACCTAATCTGAGTGCTATAAGAATCAAGTACCCTAAGTTTTTCCTAAAAATTTGATAATTTACCATCGAACAGGTATCAAAACAATTTAATTCCTTTCGAACCACCAATTTCACAACAAAATTTTCGAGAAAAGAAAAATAAAATTCAGTGCAGTCAAGAGAGTTCAGATCGAACTCGAAAGCAATGACCAGACGAGCATCCAAATGACGGTTCAAGTTCAACAGTAGCGGGAGTAGAAGAAGAAAGAGGTACCTTGTGTTTACGATTCAGGTCCATTGGGTTCGGAGATTAGAGAAATTAGAGCCGAATATCTTTGGCTCACGATCTTCTTCGTGGTCGTGTTGCCTTATGTTGACGTCAAGGATGGAAGCTACATAAAAAACTCGAACCAGTTCTTTATGACTTCAGCGTTTAGAAAAACACACATCGCTGGTTTTTTCCTTATTTTTGATACGTAAGCATAATGCTTTTTTTTTCCCCTGAAGATTAATTATATTAATAGAACAAACATAAGTATGGGTTTTAGGTAGCCAAACCTTACAAAAACTAATTAAGCTAAGCATTAGAGGAATGATTAAGAAACTGAAAAGAAACCAAAAGCAAACCTACTACAATATCCAAGCATTAAAACAAATCAAAGAAAAGAGAAATGTTCTTCACACATTAAAACCCATATTAGAACAAAAGATAGTGAACGATTAGATTATATGCTATGACTCCTTTTGAGAGTTGATTCAGGTGCGTCTTCTCCGTGAGATTTAATGATGTGTGCTTGGCGCATCCAAGAAGAAGCACCATCATCATTACCATTCCCTTGATGGTCATGATCTTGATGATTCATTGCGGCATCGACACTATCATCAAAGAAACCATGTATTGTTTGATCTTCATTGTAATGTGGCTGGTCCACAAAGCGAGTAAATCTATTAAAGTTCCAAGGATTGTGTGTCGGAGCCGTCGGTGTAGGAGATGGTATTTCATACTGAACATATGGACTTGCATCCGGAACCCTCAGAGATAGAGATTGTTGATATGAGTAGAAAACCAAGCTCTCTGTAGCTTGATTATCATCAACACTTAAAGCCATTGGAGCTATGTTCTCATTGTAGATGGGATAAACAAATGGCAATATGCCGAGTTGTGCGTGAGATGTTGGCAATAAAAACAAAGTCTTGAGAGGTTCTTATAGTGGAATTTAACGAGAATGATATCTCCGGAATGAAAACACACCCACCGGTAAAATCTAATCTGGTTCGTTATCTTGTAGCGGAGCTTCACGCGAACATAGGCAGAGTGAGTGATCGAAGGACCTTGGAATTCCACCGCTAAAACCTCTCCCAATGTTTTTCCGATGATATAAGCCGTCTGATCGGAAGTAAATTGGAGTGGTAATCCTCTTATTTGAACCCATAGATCGACAGTTGTGAGAAAGTCATGAGATGGATAATCTTCCCATCTTTGGAGGGCAACAAACCACCCATTGTAGACACAAGATTGCCTCCGTAAGACGGTAACGAGATCGAGGTCAGAAGTGAAAGCGAATTGAACAAAATAGGGATTCAAAATACGACCTTGCACTCTCGTAGTTAGGTTCCAGTAATGAGGTAAGTCCTCCACCAAGTCATGCATGTCTTGCTCCGTTGTGTTCAATGGCCTTCCAATGATACTTAGGCGATTGCGAGCAAGAGCCGTGGAGTACGCTTGGATAGGAATGTCAAGAAGTGGTAACTCCCGGCCTTGTTCATCGTAATCATTGAGAGCATCCCAAAACTCCGGATCTATAGAGAAGAAGTTGGCATAGGTGATTTGTTGAATTGTTGTAGTATGAAAAGAAAATTGTTGGTGAAAAGTTCCATAAGGTTCACATATTTTATATACACCAAATGGAAGAAGAAGCTGAGAAGCCTTTTCAATATCTTTTATGTAATGATGAGGAGCAGATTGTGGTGCTCGAGGTCACCTTGCATTCATCGCAAGCGTGAAGAAATGTATAAGAGTGCAATATGTTAATTCCGTTTGTGATGTGTCACGAGATTATATCTCGGATGTAATAGAGAAAGATTTCAAAACGACATACACCATATACCGAGAATTTGTGTTATTTGAGGACTAATGTATTTGCCAAGTGTTGTAAAAATCTAGAAAAATGGAAAAGTGGAGCGTAATGATGATGGAAATGGAAAGACGCGGTGGAAAAGTGATGTAAAGAAATCTTTTGGTAAGATTATATAAGAAGTAAAGAGTGTATTAGAAAGTTATATGTCATTATGAGAATATGTTCAACGTATAATATTATGATTAAGACATAGCTTTGGTAAGGTAGGAAAAGAATAGGCATAGTTTTTATAGATGAGTTCATACTTGAACGAAAAGTGATAGGCTTTTAGTAGCTAATAACTGAAATTGTATTGAGAGTAATAGTATAAGGAATTAAGGAAGAAAAAATAACAATGGATTTGATATGAGCAACAGTAAGATGAAAAGTATTAACTTATTAGGAAAGAGAAGAGAAATAAGGAAGTACTATTGAAGGGATATGTATTATATAGTTTTAGGGGAGCAAAGTATAATGATTAGAAAAATATTACCTTATCATTGCGAATTACCCAGGAAATCCATGATGGTCCATCAGAGGCAATGTAGTCGTTATATCTTTTACCCCAAATCACACTTTTAGCAATTGTTGTTGCTGCTTTATTATGTTGAGGAGCAATCGATTTTATACGTACGTTGTGTATTGTGTCTAGGATTGCTTGAATTTTAGTGTACCATGAGATGAACCGCGGCCATTGAAGTGGATTTGTCATTGCTTGGACAACAACGTCGCTATCTGTGTAGATACAAATGTTGTTGATACCAAGGTCCTTAATGCTCTGGAGCGTCCAAAGGAGTCCATGAAATTCAAGAGCAGTTTTGGAAGCCATGTGAATCATGGCATGCCGTGCATGCAAAGTAACATCACCTTGTGAATTCCTAATAATCCATGCACCACCACCTAATTCCTTTTTGGCAGACCAAATTGTTTTGTAATGGCAATATACAAAGTAATGGTTAATGTGAGTTGATATAAGCGAAGGTTTCATTGCATTCTCGTGTGGGAGTGAGTAATGGTGCTTGCTTGTGACCCAAGTATCTAGATCTTGAAAGGCTTCTCGTACAAGTATTTGCAAATCTGTCTCATCTTTTTGAATAATCACCTGATTTCTATGCTTCCATATAGCCCATAGTAACCACAGAATAGCACTCGTAGTATCACTATTGTTCCTTGATTGTTTTATTCTATCGAATAGATATTGGAAATTAAGGTGTAATAAATTAGAGGAGAAACCTTGACATGGATGAAGGATATTTGAAAGTGCCCATAGTTGTCGTGCCGGCGGACAGAAGAAAAGCATGTGATTTATAGTTTCGGCTTCCGTATTGCAAATCTGACATTTTTCTGGGACATCTATTTTCCTTTTTCGTAAGCATGATCCAACTGCGAGTGCACAAGATAGGCCTCTCCATAGGAAAAATTTAATTTTGGGAGGGATGTCTAGTTTCCATATATCTTTTTTGATTATATTTGTACAGTTGTCTCTGTTTGGACGAACCTCTTGTTTGTCATGCAGCGTTCTGAGTAGCCAATGTCCACTTTTGACAGAATAAAATCCATTTATATTGTAACTCCAATTCCAAGAGTCAGGAACTGTGATATTAGGTGGTTCTTTTTGAATTCTCAAGACGTCCAAAGGATGAAATAACTCGCTAAGTTTCGCTGTGTTCTAGTCATTGTTTATAATAAGGGAGGAAACTTTGAGAAGGGTATCAATGGTAGGCTGAATTCCTACCGGCGGTCTACGTTCGTCCTGAAATATCCATTTTGTTAACTATGCGAATGTATCCCTCCCATTTCCAATGTGGCGTTGTAACCCGTGTTGCAGTAAATCTCTACCATGTAATATACTTCTCCAGGTATAAGAGGGATGTCATCCTAAGGAAGTGATATGTCTACATTTTACCCTATTTTAGATGCATAATTCATCATGATTTGCATGCATTCTCATTGCATTCTCTGCACTTTAGAGTCCTTTAANTTGCATTCTCTGCACTTTAGAGTCCTTTAAGATCATTTTGCATACATATTGCACTTGGAGCATCTCAGGTACCTTTGAGCTAAAATTGGGAGCAATTGGAGTGATTTTGTGGTAAAAGACAGCAAGGATCAAAGTAAGATGAAACATTTGAGCAGAAGGCCTTGCAAGCAGAAGATAATGGACAACTCGCCTCCTAACCTTGCCATGCTGGAGACGAGTTGTGATTTGGAAGTGGCTCAAGACCAAGACTCGCCGGTCCAGCTCGCCATGCACCGGCGAGTGAAGGCCAAACCAGGAGAAAGAGCTTCGATTCGTCTACACAACTCGCCATATCACTGACGAGTTGGTCACCAACCTTGCATTCTATTGACCTTTTTTCTCCGCGTTGACTCCACTAGGGTTTTGTGTAATGGGCTATAAATACCCCTTTTGGCCCACAAAAACAGAACCACGTTTTATTTTCCCTTTGTAGGAAGAACAGAAAGTAGTTTTCTCTCTTTTCCTTTATTTCTTTTCCCCTTTGATGCTAGATCGTGAATGATGTGTTAATTTGCTGAGTTTGGTAATTTAATATATCTTGTTCAGTTTTTAATGCTCTTTCTTTCCATGTCATTTATTTCAATTTCTGGGTTTATGAATTTCATCATGCTTAGTGAGTAGATCCCTTAAGGCTAGTGAGAAGATGAGATAGATTGAGGTTTGATCATGGTTTTCTGCCTTGTTTAAGTTGTTATTATTATAGATCTTGCTAGTCTAGATGTTCTTAATGCTTATTTCAACTTGATCACTTGAAATCTGATTGTTGCTTTCATTGCCTAGAAGATGTTCGAAGAAATGCTTGGCTAAGTTTAGACTAGGATTAGCTTTTCTTTCCCAAGAGATTGATTGTTTAGAGAGCTAGTTGGCTATTTAGGATTGTTTCTTCATGCCAATCTGATCATGTAATCACCAAGAGATTTGAGTTACGTCACACTTGGATTACGAGATCAATGTTCATGAGAGTGGCTTGATTGTCTTTCCTTGAATCCTTAGCCTCAGATCTTCCTTTTACATTGTTAGATAAGTCCTAAGAACCATGATTGAACTGAAATCAATGATCCCATTCTCCTCATGAACCCATCTTTATCATTTATTGCATCTAGTTTACTGCTCTGTTTTATGCTTATTTCTCTGTTTTGCATTGCCCTGTTTTTAGCTTAATTCTCTGTTCTTTAAGCTCTGTTTTCGATTGCTCTGCTTTTCATCTTGTTTGTTTGTGATTGTGACAAAATCATTGTGCTTAGATCTGCTTGGATTAGAATAGCTTCTCATATCCTTAATGTTAGCAGCACACTTTTGGTTCGATACCTCAAGTACTATGAGGATGTGATAACACAGAGGGTAAAATGCATGTTATCAAATTGGCGCCTTTGCCAAATTAATGTATTTTTTGCTACATTCTGGGTTTTAAGCTTTCAGAGATTAAGTGTTTGCTGTTCTTACTTAATAACAGGTGTTGCAGCTTTGTCTCTTCTGTTTTTGGTGCGTTTCAGACTCGCCTGTCTTATTCGCCAGACACTGACGAGGAGAACTTCCTTCTGCACCCAACTTTGTCAATCGTACCTGTAACTCGCCACTCACCTAGTGAGTCGTGTTATTCCAGACTGTTTTCCTGAGTTGATGCATCATACCCGATCCAAAGGAAATCAGAATTTGTTCAGATATCTAGACAACATCTATTTGCTTCCACGAGAGCTAAGAAAGCAAAGGAACATGATTGAGGTTCAGAACAAGAGAAGATGAACAACAACACCACACCTGAAGGTTCCACTGATGGAACACCACCACCACCCCACCTTATTCCACCGGTTCAGCCTCAACCTCGAAGACCTAGACAGATTGGAGCTGGTGATACACCAAATATTCACACTCAGAGGCATGGAATTCAACGTCCACCAATTCCAAACAACAACTTTGAGATCAAAAGTGGACTGATCACTATGGTTCAGAACAACAAGTTTCAGAGGATCCACTTGATCATCTTGATCAGCAGCAGAGGATCCACTTGATCATCTTGACGAGTTTGAGAGGGTATGTGGTCTAACAAGAATCAATAGTGTCTCTAAAGATGCTTTGACTCTTCGCCTATTCCCATTCTCGCTAGGAGATAAAGCTTATATCTGGGAGAAACACCTTCCTTAGGGGTTAATCACTACTTGGGCTGATTGCAAAAGAGTCTTTCTTGCTAAATTCTTCTCCAACTCCAGAACAGCCAAGCTAAGGAATACAATCTTGAACTTTGCCCAAACCAGCAATGAATCTTTGGCTGAAGCATGGGAACGGTACAAGACTTATCAATCCCAATGCCCACATCATGGTTTCCCGAAGAAACTATTCTCAACCAATTCTACCCAAAGCTCAGAACGCTATTAGACACAGCCATCAATGGTAATTTCCTAAACCAAGATATGGAGGATGGTAGAGCTTTGATTGAGAACTTGGCACTTGCTGATGGCCAATATGGTGAGGAGTATGATCGCACAGTAAGAGGGTCCGGAGAATTATATTCAGTAAGCAGGAAGGAGCTGAAGATTTTGAATGACAAATTGGATAAGTTGTTGCTGGTTCATCACAAGCAAGTGAACCTTGTTGAGGAGGAGCATATTCAAGACGAGGATGATTATCAGGTTGAGGATACCAGTTTTCTTCAAAATCAGGGAGGTCCCAAGTAATGGAACAATTGGAAGCAGAATCCAAATCTCTCATATAGGAACACCAATGTGGAAAATCCTCAGGATTAAGTTTATCCACCCAAAGCTACTAGAGCCCGGATCCCTAAGAACCAGTACCATTATAACTTCCAGCCAGCACTAGGTGTGCCACAAACTTCAGCGCATACACAGAAGGATTCACCAGATATCATGGAGCTTCTTCAGCAAATTAGACAAGGCCAAACCACCCAAGCTACTGAGTACACCAAGAAGTTTGCAAAGGTCCATCAACAGATTGATAGTTCACATAATGATTTGAACTGCAAATTTGAGACTTTAAATGCCAGGCTTAAGTATGTTGAGAGTCAGCAAGCTTCTTCTTCAGTGAAGACTACAAGCGAATTACTAGGGAAAGCTGTTCAGAATCCTAATGAATACACTGCTTAGTCTATCAAACTTAGGAGTGGTAAAGCACTCCCACCAAGAACTGAGGCGACAAAAAACACTGAGGAATCACCCCCAGCAAGCTAACTCGCCAGTCAGCCTCGCCATACAGATCGGCGAGTTGAGCCTCTAGACGTCAAAAACCCAGCTGTTTCGCCTATACCTCCCAATGCACCTGTTGACAAGCCCATAGCACCTTTCCCTACATGTTTAAAGAAAGATCAAGTGGTTAAGTACAGAGAGCTGTTTGATGACCATATGAAAGAGGTTGAACTGAAGATCCCACTTTTGGATGCATTTGCCTTAATCCCTCAGTTTCAGAAGTTCCTCAAGAATGTTATTAAGAAGAAGACTAAAGCTGCTGAAGGGATGTCAATTGAGTCTTATGAGTGTAATGTTGTGGCTCAAGCTAAGATTGTGCTAGAAAAGCTAGAAGATCCAGGGACTTTCACTTTGCCATGTTCTCTTGGTCACCTTGACTTCAAGAAAGGACTTTGTAACTTGGGAGCTTCTATAAGCTTGATGCCTCTCACTGTAGCCAAGAGTCTGGGTTTCACCAATTACAAATCATGCAAGCTTTCTCTCATCTTGGCAGATCAAACCACACGTCTTCCTCATGGGTTGTTGGAGAATTTGCCTATCAAAATTCGCAATGTGGAAGTTCCCACTGATTTCATAGTGATTAACAAGGATGAAGAGCCTCAGGCTCTACTGCTATTGGGAAGGCCATTTTTAGCATTGGTTGGAGCTGTGATTGATGTCAAGAAGAGGACTATTGAGCTGAATCTTGGAAAGGATGCCAAGATGAAATTTTATCTGAGTGGGGATGATTCAAGGAGGCCAACAATCAAAGGCCAAAACTTTACTATCAGTGAGATTAACGGTGACAAGGCCAATGAGAATGGTGAAAAGGGAACTCTGGTTTCCCTTACAACACCACAGTAATTAGCAAAGTGTGAAGAGTCAAGCTTGAGATTTTAAACAAGCTCTCTTGGGAGGAAGTCCCATGAATATCCTTTTGTATATAAACTTAATTTCAGCTTCTTTTCACTTCTGTTTTTAGTTTTTTTTTTTTATTGCGGTTTGCGGATATTGGTTTGGTGAACTCGTCAGTTTTTTCAGGTAGTGAGCTCAATGACTTGTGTGGAAATGCTGTAGCAGCTTCAGAAGCCTTGAATAACTTAAGCCAACGTCAGCTGGGAGAGATTATGCGCTTGTATCCTTTTTGAGTGATGTGCTGAGTGAGTGGTTGCATAGGGGACATATCATGGAGAGCAATACAATGATCCCTTATTGCAACTCACTACTTACTCACTCAAACACATCATTCATTCTCCTTAGTTATATGTATTCTGATTCTGCAGTAATGATCATGCTAATCCCTTGGGAACGATTGATAATTGATTGGATTAGACATTGATTATCTCATACTAAGCCTGCTTCAGATATGTCTGTTTCTTGTTTTTGAATGATTTTCTTGAACAGGGAATCGACCACAATATGTAAGGAATAATCACTGAGTAGGTGTGGGTCAGAATTGGGTTGGTTTTTGGGCTAAGTGAACAGTACTCGCCAGCCCACTGGCGAGTTGGGCTGAAGAGTTGAGGTCCATCAACTCGAGTTTTGAAGCCTATTAGCGAGTTGGGCTGCCGAGTTGAAGAGGTTTTGATGTTTGGTGTCGAGTTAGGCTTGAAAGTTAGCCCATTTGGAGCTTTTAGAAGGTCGAGTTTAACTTACCTTACCATGGTTGACGAGTGTACTTGGCGAGTGGGTTAAAACGAGTGGTGGAGGTTTGAACAGAAAAATTGTGGCTGGTTTTGGAGCGGTTTGGCGAGTAGGACCGACAAGGCACATTGTTTTGCCAGTCCTTGTGTCAGATTTTGCCTCCCACGGCAAACAACTAGGGCAACTCCATTCCTTCTATAAATATGGCCTCATTCCTCACTTGCTCTCCACACCAAACAACTTATCTCTCTACAAATTTTCTCACTCATTCAGAATCTCTCTCCAGCGAGTTCAGAAAAAGAAGAAATCCATTCACTCCTTTGGTTGGCGAGTCATACCGGCGAGCTGCTTCCAAAGCTCTAGTAACTTGTTTTTCAACCTGAATTCCTCCTTTGCACTATATCTCACCGACCCTCAGTGGTAGATATGATCCATTGGAAGGCCCATCAGCGAGCTTTTATGAAAGAAAAGAGACAAGCTGCTGCCGAATCCTCAGGGAATCTGCTGGATGATGTTGATCTTATTACAAGGAAGAAGGAGGTTAAGAAAGATAAGAAAGTTAGTAGGAGAATATTTTGCAATACGAGAGTGATGAAGAGGAAGAAGCCACCACTCAACAAACTGAGCGAGTCCCGATTGAGCAACAACAAGGTTGAGATACGGAAACTCGCCACAACGACTTGCCTCTCCCACAGGCGAGGCAAGCACAAATCCTGAACAAACCAACGAGTCAACTCTAACACCTTATGTCAATCCACCGAGCTACACCTTAGAGGAGATGAATGCCTCCATGGCTCATTTGTTTGAATTATGAGGTACCAAACTTCATCCATCATTGTAAATACCATTGCATTTTTATTGTTTTTGCTTGTTTATTGGTCTATGATTCTTCTCCAACACTTTTATCCACACAAGGGACTGTGTGATTTAAGTTTGGGGGAGGGTTCTACACAGCATTTGATAATGTTTTCTTTGATCTTATTTTCGTTTCGCATGCATTCATATAAGCTTTAAAAAATCAAAAAGATTTTTCATTTTTCATTTTGTTTATGCATACATATAAGGCATAGAAAAGCACAAAAAAATCAAAAAATCAGAAAAATTGCATGAAAAAAGTGTCATATAGTTGCATATCATGTAGATTGAGTCTAGTTTGCATTGGGAACTATGATACTCTGCCTTTTTTGCTGCTGGTTTGATGGTTAGAATCACTGCCCTTGTTGCTTGATGCATACATTCTAGCTTGAAATTAAAACTGAACCATGCTTGGAATCCATGAAATGTATTGAATATTTTGATTGAAAGTGTTGTGATTCGATGCTGTCCCTTGCTTAAGTGATAATTAAAAACTGAATTAGCAATTATCTAGTCTTTGCATCACTTTGGAGTTTATGGATTTCACAGAATATTTGGACTATTATTCTCCTTCATGACTGCTACCTTGTTAGTCCAAATAGCATCCCACCTTGCTTTATAATCGCCTTATTTCAAACCTTGCCATGTTTGTTGTGTGATTGTGAGGCCCTTTTCGGAATAGCTTAACATAAAGTGTTAGGAGAGAACCGACAAGAGTATGTCTCCATGTAGATTCTGGTTCACGACTTTTGGACCAGACTTGGACTAGTGGCTATGGTTTTGGGTGTGGGTTTTGCTTGTGTTTAAGCAGGAGAAGTTATGAAGTGCATAAACAAGAGAAAGAAAGGTTTAAAAGAAAGAGTTTAAGGAGGGAATGAGCTGAAAAGTATGAAAGCGTCTAGTAAAGGTTTTGGGAAATTGAAAGAATAAAGAATGTTCTATGTATAAGGAAAGAAGGAATAAGTCTTGATCAAAGAAGGAAAAGAACCTAGAGCTGTAAGTGTTAAGCTCCCAAACCGCTAGAAGTTCACAGTAATAAGACCCCTCCTTAGATATTCAATTAGAAAAGCTTATGTTTATGATCTTGGTGGCTTGAAAACGAAGAAGCCTTTTGATGAAAGGGTAGAGTAGGATCATATTCTGGGTTTAGAGCAGCTAGGTTGAATCGCTTGGGTGTATGGGTAGATGGATATATACTCTTGCATGCATCTATTGGGTTATTATCTTTAGCATTATGCCAAAGTTTTTTCCATTTATGAGTGATCCCTTATGCATTGATTAACCATATACTGTAGAGATCATTTTAATCTCTTGAACCTTACCTTGTCCAAATGAACTCCTTATTGATGCTTAGATTTAATCCATAGTTCTGAACTTTAATGAATGTTAAAAGGGATAACTGATTTGAATGCATGAGTAGTCAAGGTTGAATCCATTCAGCTTTGTGATGATCATGGCTAGTGTTTTTGAGTATGGCTGATTGCTTGCATCCTAGAACTTTTGACAAGGACATTGATTGCTAAACTCTCGAATCAGCATATTTTGGCTCTGAGTTCCTAACATTGCATCTTCTTTTCCTTCTTAGATTCTTGAACTTGCTTCAGGCCAAGCCAAATCTAAGTTTGGGGGAGTTGATATATCTGCATTTTCCCCCAATTTAGATGCATAATTCATCATGATTTGCATGCATTCTCATTGCATTCTTTGCACTTTAGAGTTCTTTAGGATCATTTTGCATACATATTGCACTTGGAGCATCTCAGGTACCTTTGAGCTAAAATTGGGAGCAATTAAAGCGATTTTGGGGCAAAAGACAGCAAGGATCAAAGTAAGATGAAGCGTTTGAGAAGAAGCCTTGCAAACTGAAGATAATGGACAACTCGCCTCCCAGCCTTGCCATGCTGGAGAAGAGTTATGATTTGGAAGTGGCTTAAGACCACGACTCGCCGGTCCAACTCGCCATGCACCGGCGAGTGAAGGCCAAACCAAGAGAAAAAGCTTCGACTCGTCTACACAACTCCCATGCCACTGGCGAGTTGGTCATCGACCTTGCATTATGTTGACTTTTTTTCTCCGCGTTGACTCTCCTAGGGTTTTGTGTAATGGGCTATAAATTCCCCATAGAAAGAGTTTTATGAAATGATAACAAGATTTTTCGTCCGGTTGTCAAATCCTTATAGTATATAAGGTTGTCGAACCAAAGCGTGATGTTAGCACTTGGGGTATGGATAGCTAACTAGTTCAAGCTAAAATCAATGAAAACAAAGGGTTAGAGCAATTCTGTCACAATTGGGTCAAAATGCAAAATGAAAGCAACCAGAGAAAACATGCAGATGAATGACTAAGTAAAATGAAACAGGGCTGAAACGGATACAACTTAAACAAACAGAAGCTAAGTAATTCAGAAACAGAGCAAGCAAACAGCACATGCAATGGCGAGTTGCAGAGTATAAATGAAGATGAGCTAGTGAGGAGAGTGAAGTCAGCGAGCTGAAGCAGAAATCTGGGTAGTGAATTTGTCTAACAACCTAAGCAGGCAAGCAGTGTATCAGGATACTAGGGTAAACAAGCCACTCTCGTGGTCATGAAATCTCAATTCAAGCACGACCCAACCCTAATCTCTATGGTGATCAGACGCTCAAACTGGCATTAACAAGCCTATCCTACTCGATCAACTAACTCTTTGAACATCCAATCTCTTGGGACAGAATGAATCAATCCTAGACTAAACCTAAGCCAAGCATATTATCGAACACCTCTTGGTTAGAAATAGCCTACACTTCAAGATCTGAGTGATCAAATCAAATCAAGCATTAAGGACA
>OVAX01002806.1:0-25554 GCA_900406405.1 Lepidium africanum | reverse complement strand
CCTCACTCGCAGTTGTAGCCGAGCAATGATAGTGAGTCATCCTTCCTTCCTTTGATTCAAGATCCTTTTGATTCCAAAATGCTCCAAACTTGTCCCTGCAACCACTCGAAGGCAAACAANCCAAACTTGTCCCTGCAACCACTCGAAGGCAAACAAAACGCAAAACATGCAATGCAAACCTAAAGGACTCTAATATGAGACAAATGCAAAGATTATGAATGCAATTTGGATGATTAATGAGTCTAGAATGGGTTAAAATGCAAGCATATCAGGTATCTCTATGGCAATCTCTCAATATTGGTCAAACATCGGTACAGAAAAGGAATTTGAGGCCATACTTGATAAGAAATTGGTCAAGCGTCATAATGTTACGGTTACAAAGGTCTTAGTCAAGTGGAAAGGCCAGTCACTAGAGCAAGCTACTTGGAAATTCTACCAAAAATTCTCAGCTCGTTTCCCAGGTTTCACTGATCCTTGAGGACATGGATTTTCCTGAGGAGGGAGTAGTGATGCAAAAAGCATCTTCATAGTTACTTATTTACTATTTACTAAACCGATTATGTCTATTTTGGTTATGTTATTTGCTATTTTCAGTATGTGTTGATTATTTGAAAAGCGGATCACACTTTTCCTATATGTACTAATACTTAGCCAACATTTCATTAATGAAAGACATTTTTTTTCTCATCTTATAATTCTCTCTCCGTTAAACAAACAAACTCCATTGTTGGATTATCTTCCAAGGTAACTATTCTAAATACGTGTTATATTCTAGGTGATTTAACACCTATTTGCAGTTCCTTTGTTGAACTCTAGAGTGGGTTTTAACCATCATTTTGATCTTTGTATCAATTTGGACCACACGGTTGTGTCCCGGTGGTGATGAAGTATCTTGGAGGTGGATATCACTGATTTGCACATAGGAGTTTCTTTCGGCCTCAGACCGTCATCTGGTGATGATTCTCCATGGAATAGGTGATAACGGTTCCTAAAGAGGTTTAGAAAAGCAATTTGGATTGTGGACAAGGACCAAATATGAAGGGTGGCGGTTTTGGTAGTAGTTTCTTTGCCGTTTGTGGCGTTTGCATGGCCGGAATCTTGTCGTGGCAACACTTGGAAGAGTAGATAAAGAATCATTAACATGTGGAGAAGTTGAGGCGGTTAAAAAACCTTCTTTGCTAGTCTTCTCTATTTAGTTTTACTGAGCTTAGGGTTAAGCACATCTTCTCTTGTCTAATTCACTTGTACACTTGTTGGTAAGAAATTAGGGCTCTTGAAAGGCAGAAAGCGATTTTTTCTGGTCATTTAGTTGTATGTTAAGAAGATGTTCGAGGGCTTTGTCTTCTTCGCTTGCCATACCTAGTCGACAGACACAGATGAGATGACAAGAAGACGAAGTTAGGGTTAGCTAGTTCAACCTTTTTGCCCTCTGTATTGGACATTCGTTGATGCCAAACACAAAATTAGGGTTATAGATTCTCTTAGAATTGAGGAAGTGATCTGATAGAATTGAGTCTTCAGATAATAAAATGTGAAGAAACGAGAGAGAAAGTCTTTTGATTTAGAAAAATTGGAAGTTGTGTGAAAATTTAGGTCAAGAGAAATTATTGGCACTCAATTATTTTCATTATTTGCATTGTTCAAATGCTACCATATAGTACTTTTACTTCGAATACTATCTTTAATAATAGTGGTGAAAATTGTGCTATCTTTATGTGCTATTAATACTCACTTTTTTGTAGTTCAACAAAAGATTTCTATCTTCTCCAAATTGTTTAAACTTGGGTTTACTTTCCAGAAGCTTTGTTGTTTTGAGGTTAACGAAACTAATAGATATGAGAATAAGGATATTGTTAGTGTAAATAACAGTAATCAAATTGAAGATCAAATCTCTGAGGAAGAAGAAAGTGAGTCACAATGTTTATTCCCTCCAAGGATAGGAGGGATGTCGAGAAGCATTGACAAGATTAAGAGGACTATGTAGTGGAATGACAAGAAAAGAGACAATCTTGCTCAAGTTTTAGTATATGGACCAAGGTAATTTGATCTTAAGAAAGAGAATCTATGTTGAGTGTTTTGTTATTTTAAGTATTTTTTCACTTAATTTGTAAAATGTAGTGCGATTCTTTAATTGTTTTTAGCTTTGGTGCTTAGATGTTAATGATATTGCAAATATCGATCCATATTGTCAAACTTAGGTTAGTATTGATTTTGATGTTACCATGATTATGGAGTGTGGTCTTCTTTGATCTTAACTTGTGGATTTTATGTTTAAGAATGGTTTTAATAGAGAAAATCTTGTGGTTGATAAGTGTTTCTCATGATATGGCAGCATTGACCTTCGATTATAGATACTCTATAATCGGAAATCAATGATGTACATCTTAGCTGTGATCTACCAATGGCAGAGCCTCAAATGGATCTTCACCCTAAAATTCTCTAAACGCAGTCACAAAAACTTAAGCTCAAACTCGGCGAGGTATCTCAATGCATTGTCGAGGTATTAAATCGCTGGTTTATAATTTCTTCGTCTATTTTATAGCATCGCTTCACATTTCTTATGAAATGGAGGCTGCTCCTCTTACTACAACGAAGTCTTCTGGAATTTCTATAGAACATAAATCTCTTTTCTTACACCTCCCTTATCGATAACTCCATCTCAACGTATTAATTAAGTCTTTATTTAATAATACCCACTTTATCACCCAAAATTTACTAATTCCCCACTACTCTTAGTTGCAATTACTGCCTACTTTCCCTATAAAAAGAAAAATTTTACGTCCATTTCCTTACCACTAATTTTGAAAGAACTATTTATGACCACCAAAGTCTTCACCCTTTCAAACACTGACTTTTGAAATTTTAGAAAACATAGACCATTTCCTTACCACTAACTTTGAAAAAACTATCTATGACCACCAAAGTCTTCACCCTCTCAAACACCGACTTTTGAAATTTTAGATAACATAGATGGACAATTCTGCAGTGAAAAGATTTTAATTTGCCTGGTCCACCATTGAGAAGCAAGGAATATCAAGAAAGGCAACATTCTCATGGCATTAAATTATTCATTCTAGAGGCACTTAAATGAAAAAGTTTCCCAAATTTGCATATTACATTCTTCATTTTTAACAAAATGCTTGCAGTCGCAACTTAGACCTTCATTTCAGCAAATCGGCTATTCCAGTACGATGATAACTTGAAGGCCAACACAATTTACAAAATCAAAAACTTGATGCTCAATAGCGGTGGGAAACTTTATTAACTTTAACAACTTACATCCCGAAATGTTCCTTGAAACATGTTTTAGAAACTATTGATTTTCCACACATTATTATATAAAATGTATATACACTTTGAAAGTTATGTATAAACAATATATATTAGTAAGTTATGTTATGCATTAACATAATAATTAACGGGCCAAAGATTAAGCTTTATATCGATAACTAACTACCGTCGACCAATAGGTTTAGGTTTGGTGTTGTCATTTACTAAAAAAAAGTTGTTATAATATACCAAGATTGTGATTAATTTGAGGTTCAAATGTAAACTCCACTTAAAAAACATCCTCAATATGGCTCTCGCCAATCTAAAATTACTAGCTAGGAGGAATACCAGAATTTCATATACATTAAAAAAATATTTAATTTTATTAACCCTCCAAAGAAAACTATTATAAATTGTGAAGTATAAAATTAATGCAATATAACTCTTATCCAAATTTTAAAAGATTTATTTGAGGTCACTTACATTAGATTTCTAAAGTTTAAAATTTATATTTAGATTGATTTTTTTTTGTTCAGATATATTTAGATTGATTATCATGAGAGTTTTGATTCAATATATTTTCCTTATTTTAGTTATAAAAATTTGATAGTCATATTGATGCTTATATTGCATTATCTTCATACCTAGTAAAATTTATTTGAGGTTAAATTATATATCGGTTATGACCTTAAAAATTATTTTCCAATAGTCTCTCAAATTGTTAGCAAAACAATACATACACATATCTATAAACAAACATGGGGCTTAGCCAATATAATACCTAATATTTTTAAAGTAAAAAGAACTCGAAACACAAAAAATATCTAAAATACTTTAAAATTACCCAATTTTAGAAAAATAATTATTCAAAAATTACCTTAAATACCTACAAATTATCATTAATACTCATAAAATATCAGAAATCTCAAAATTACCCAAAGTTATCATAAATTATCTAAGTACCAAAAATATTTTAAGTCTAGTAATGTATATATCTACATGAAATTGGGTATCAGACATGTTGGGCTTGTTGTTGTGATCCGATTGAGTTTTGCATCTCCTTCTTCCTTGTTTTTTTCAATAGAATCATGTGTTTATTATTACTAATTTTATAACATATTAACGAAGTGTCCATACTTGGCATATTCATTATAATATATTAATGTACTAAATCGGATATGTACCACAAAAAATAGGGTTTCGGTTTTTTTTTTTGTCAACATTAGATCACAACTGTTTGGTCAATTAGCCACATTCTTATATAATGTAGACAGTGAGATTCGATTCCTAAATATGCAAGTGTGTCAACCTTTATATACTTACTACATTCCACTAAACTAAAAGCTACATACAGGTTTCAAGTTTCTAGAAAACAAAAATGCAATTATTATTTAACATGTGATTAAGTTTGATGATAGAAAATAGAAATAATCGTTTTGCACTAAACATGTGGTTATTTATTATTATTATTATTTTAACAGTTTAGTTATTATTACTACAATATATGAGTCACAAAGTTTTTGTATATATACATTTCCTAATAAATATATTTGGTTGCACAACTATACTTCTTTTGATTGTATTATACAACAACTACATACTTGTTGGAGGTGAGCCTCACCCCAAGGCAGTAAGGCTCATGTGAATTAGCTGGAAACTCATTATAGACCAAAAGCGGTCCATAACAGGCCCATGATTGAATATCCGATACTCAGCAAGAAATTGACAAAAGACTAGTCCAAAGTTCATGACAACTTCGAAGTGATCCAAGTTGGCGTAAAATAAACAGATTGGCCGAGAAGGATACTTGTTAAGATAACCAATATGCCAAACACTATGACATGCGGAGGAAATCATCAGAGCCACGTCAACTCAACTACAAATGCTTTGTAGGAACCCCCTTAGAGGCAGAGTGTCAAGAAAGTGGGTCAGCATAACGACTCACTAGAATACATGTGTTTTGTGAGGACCACTTTGAAGGCCAAGTATCAAGAAAGTGGGTCAACACATGGTCCACCAACTCGGTCGTACTTCTATAAATATTAATGTCTTGATCAAGAGACCCACAAACTATAATCCTAGGATATCATCAATAACCTGACAGCTATAGATTCACCCTGAAGTACAAACATTATAAAAGGATGAATAATGGACATCGAGGAGGCCATCTGATCATCACTTTTCTCTCTATAAATATAGAATCTCTTGCATCATTTTGCCTTCTCAATCGAGAATCCAAATCCATCTTTGTAATTTTTGTTTTTCATCAATAAATAAATAAGAGTGTTTATTCCACCTTAAACAGTTAGCGCCGTCTGTGGAGACATAAATTTCTCTCCACACAATGGCGAATATGGTTAATTGAATTAAACTGTTGCATCAAAAAAAATCGCCGGTGATCCCTCCAAAAATCTCGTCGGTGACACCACAAGTACAACGAGTCGCGACGGTAGACACTATTTTACCCGTTGTCCTGACCAAGATTACTCAAACTCTAGACATTTGGGAAGAGCCACCTCCCGCGGAAGAACGAGTTTCCAACCCTCGCGACGTCTGAGACCCTCTTCAGCTCATCTTAGAGCGAATGGAGCAAATGGACATGCAAACCTCCGAACGCCTCGAATCCTTGGCCACTACACAAGAATTCTATCAAGAGTAGATAACCAGCTTCCAAGATGATCAAACCCCAGCTAGGCTAAATAGAGCGCTATTCGGAGATTCACCCACAACTCAAGTCACACTGACATCCGCTCCCAGTATTAATCGTCCATCCCTCGACCCAACTGACAAACCTCAAGAGGAGAAATGAGTCGCTGCCTTAGCCAAGACGGTAGAGGGAATGACCTCGAAACTCCACCAAGCCACAAGTTCAGTTATGGAACTCGATCTCGTCTTGGGGGAAACCCAGAGTACACCATTTACGCGCCGCCTATCTAATATACCAGGTAGACTTGACACCAAAATCAAGTGTCAAGTGTACGAAGGAAGGACATACCCAAGAAACTTCCTCTTGTCTTTCATGATCGCAACTGAAAGAATTGGGTTCTCCACAGAGTAACATGATGCAGGACTATGTCAACTCTTCGTCAAAATCCTAGACGGAGATGCGCTTAGATGGTTTGCCAAACTCAAACCATACTTGATCGAAAACTATGAGCAACTATCCATAGCATTCATAAAACACTACTCCATGTACATCCAACAAAACACCTTGATTGCTGATTTGCAAGCCACACCTCAAGAGCCCAACGAATCGCTCTGCTCCCTCCATGGAAGGTTCTAAGAGGTGGCTTCGCGCATATCCATCGCTAATGAGAATGCAATCAAGCTTCTCCGAAATGTAATTTGGCACGAGAAAAAATTCTTCAAAATAGATCTAAATATGCGTAAGCTAACCTAGTTGGAAGACGCAATGCACCAAGTTCTTCTACATGGCAAGGCAAAAAAAGAAAAGGCAGCAAGCGCGAAATGCTATTCCATGCTCACCCGAAAAGTCTCTCGGTGTTCCTTCTCGCAGAGGCCACTAATGCCATAACTCCAGTGTTAGAGGCTCCAATCCTCCAAACAAGATGATGGAACAACAAGCCCAGGAAGCCGCCCCGAAAGCTCAACCTTCTGCGAGTTCCACCAAAGGTCCACGCACCCCACTTCGAGGTATCAGAACTTGAAAGCATTCCTCATTCAACAAGGAGAGGTACCAGGCACCGAGGAGGCAACAACCACCGCAACGCCCGATCCAAAAGCAACCAAACCTCAGCCACGACCACGACAATATTGTAGCTCAAGCCGCACATAAGGTTAAGCACAAGGAAGGTCCTTCGATACTCCCAAGGCCACCAAAAATGCCTCGTAGGAGACAACCCGATGAGCTACTGCCAACCGTAGGCAGAATCGCGATGATCATGGGAGGGCTAATGTCATGCAGAGACTCCATCTGGTCCATCAAGAGTCACAAAAGGAAGGAAGAAGCCATATATTATCCATCGATACCAACTTGAGCCTTGGAACATTGTCTCAGGATTGTTCCAACTGGAGCCTTGGAACATTGTCTCAGGATTGCTGACAGAAAAGAAACTAGCTACCTCAGTAAGGAAGGCGACATAATATTCACCGCAGAGGGTGCTGATGGCCTCGACCAATCACACAATGATTCGCTTGTAGGTGAGATGCGTATAGCCAACTACAAAGTCATATACATCCTCATTGACACGGGGAGCTAAGTTGACTTAATCTTCAAGGAGGCTTTAGACAATATGAACCTCAGGGATTTTAGGGTTAAACCAGCATGACACCCATTTACTACATTATATGGAACCACAAAAGGGACAATTAAACTCCCTATACACATGGTCATTGTGTCTAGATGGGTGCGGTTTCACATCATCGATGGCCCGAAAATATACAATGTGATCCTAGGGATTCCGTGGATTCACATGATGCAAGTCTTGCCGTATACAAATCACCTTAAAAGGGAGCCAAAAAATGTGCAGGTCGTGCTTACTATGCACGACATCATAAAGGACATGCACGATCTCAAATCCAAAGATGTCGACAGTTGAGATGATGCCTGACAAACCCATAAAGGAGACGATCAAAGAAATCGACATCGACCCCACTCACCCGGAACGATGCTTCACAATAGGCACCAAACTCGATAATGGAATTCACATCGAGCTAATCAAATTCTTGGAGGAAAACCTCTCGACCTTCGCCTAGAGCATCAAAGACATGCTAAGGCTCGAACAAGAAGTCGCATGTCACAAACTCAACATAGATCCCACATACCGTTCGATTAAACAAAAGCACCACAAGCTAGGGACAGGCGGTACATGACGAGGTAGATCGACTATTGTAGGCATAATCAATCATCAAGGTCAGATACCCAGAATGAATGGCCAATCTTGTACTGGTTAAGAAAAAGAACGGATAATGGAGGGTATACGTCGACTTCACCGACCTCAACAAAGCGTGCCCAAATGAAAAATTTCTAGCATATCAATTAACTCATATAAGCTACTGGCGGGAAAAAACTCTTTTCTTTCATGGATGCCTTTTTTGGATACAACCAGATAAAGATGAGTTACACCGATTGAGAAAAGACAGCGTTTATCACCAACAAAAGAACATATTGCTATAAGGTAATGCCCTTCGATCTTAAAAACACCGGAGCAACATATCAACGCCTGACTAACAAGATGTTATCCACACAGTTAGCCCAAACCATGAAAGTTTATTTCGACGACATGTTCGTCAAATCAGTCTGCGCTAGAGACCACGTCAGTCACCTCAAGGAATTTTTCACATCCTAAACGAGTATAAAATAAAGCTCAATCCAGCCAATCACATATGTATAGGATTAGATTTTCATGAACTTTCAGCATATGCATAGTTATTTATATTTATTTGAACTAAGTATATTTTTATATATATTTGTTTATTCATAACATGTGTTGATTTATATATTTGATATATCGACAAATTCGTAGTATATATATTAATCTTGAAATTTGATATGTGTTTTAATCTTGAAATTTTGAAATTTGATATGCGGTTTCATTAAAATTCATAGTATAATTCGTAGTATATATACTTATATTATAAAAACTTAATTATAATGATGATTTGTGCTGTATTCTAAATATGTTTTTGTAGATAGATATTAATTATTGTTTTTATTCATCATATAATATTTTGTCTCTAGTACTTATGTTAATGTTAATAGTATCTATAAAATTAATAACATCTCAAAAATATTTCTATATAGCATTTAGGTTTTCATACCTAATGGTTTTTGTATTTAAATTTTTCTGATTCGTGTCATTTAAGTTTTTGAACTCATTATCTTTTTGATTCTTAGACCCGTATTCATTTAAATTATTTAACCGTATTTATTTAAGGTTTTAAATTTTAAAATTTGTTCATTTGCCATAAATTTATAATATTTAGTAAAAATGAAATAAAAAATTTAAAATATTCAAAATTGAAACTAAATAAATTTCTATTTTAAAATAGCTTAAATCAATTTTAGATATCTTTGATTTAATGTTTATTTAAGAAATTCAATTAAAATATTAGCATCGATTATTAAGGATTGTTTCTATTTTATTAATATATCTTTAATTTTTTCAATTAATAGATAAATTCGAATATGAATATCCAATTAATTGTATTATCAATGATTATGTTATAAATTTAAGATATATTCATTAAAAGTTTGTTTCTAAATTGGATAACAAAAAACCCACCCCTAAAATCCCTTTTTTAAGCTAACAAGAAATATTAGTTTCGTTCATTTGACATATATTTAAGAATTTTAATAAACGTGAAATAATAAAATTTAAAATATTTAAATAAGAAGATAGTTATTTATATACTAGATATGGACCCGTGCAATGCATGAGTTTTATGAAATAGTTTGATAAGTTAGGATTGTGAATAGAGACAAATATTTAGTAGTAAATATAAATACTTTTTTAAAACGATATTTCAAAATATATAAAAATACTACAAAATTTTGGATGATTGGATCTGACATGTGGAACAATCATATTGATTACTAAATTTTGAAACTTCACTGTATATAATAGAATATAATAGTATTGCAAAATTTTGATTATTAGATTTGACATGTGGATGAATCCTATTGAATACTATTTTTTTTTGGATTGAGATTTTTTATTTTTTTATTAGGATTATCTGTATAGAAAAAAAATTAGTAGTAGATAAGTATATCAAAATTATCTTCAATTACAATTTTTGTTAAGATTATTAAAATATTTAAAATTTCCTTTCTACAAATTTATTTTTTTATTATATTTTTAATATCGATAATCATCTTCTATTAGGATTCATTTTGATTTTATAATTAGAAAGAGATAAATATATATATATATATATACTTATTTTTATTTTACAATTCATTTTTGTGTTAGGATTATGAATAAAGACAAATATTGCTTGATATATATATAAATATATATTTTTGAAATATATATTATTCTATTCTTAATAGTTAAAAACAGATAATTTTATGATCGCTGGATTTGACACGTGGAAGAATCATGTTAATAAGTAACTTTGACAAATCGTACATTATAAGATATCAACATTTATCCTCAATTAGGATTTTTTTTGTAAAGATTATGAATATATATACAATTTTTTTGTAAAGATTTTTTGTAAATTCATTTTTAATTATATTTTTTAAAATAGAAATTTATTTTATATTTTATACTTAGTATAAGATATTTTTACTACATTTTTTATAATTATAAATAAATAATTAGTTTTTTTTTAAAGTTATGTTAATATTCAAAATAGATATAAAGTATTTGGTTATAAAGCTAAATATATATATACAAAAAATTTATTGAAAATATAATTTTGTTCCCTTTTTATAAATATATAAATCTGGAAAATAAAATTATTTTAATATATATATATATATTTTAAATATATAAATACAAAAAAATTGATCGTTAGATTTGACACATTAGTTCTATTAATATGTAACTTTAGAGATCAAACTTCGTAATAATAAGATTAAGAAATTGAGGTGGGGAGATGTTTATCTACAAAACTTATATATAATGAAAAAAAAATTATATATATATAATTTGTAATAAAATAAAATAATGATACATCTAATTTTGGGGACTATTTACCTCTTTTGTTTGTTTTTTTTTATTTTATTGACGAAAGGGATATAATTAATAATGTAAACATTTTTTCATGTAAGTAGTAGTGAAACGTTTTTTGTAAAAGTTTGAGAGAGCTAAAAATATATCAAAAGTTTATGTGTTGATGAAATCGTTTATTTGCTTGCTTATGTATATATAGTAATTAATAGAGGAATTTTAAGAAATGCCTCTTATGGACATGCCCCTATTCAAAAAATGCTCCCTCATGCTTATTTCTCTCTCTCATTTTTTAAAGAAAATGGTAGGTTTTAAAAAAGTGCATGTCAAAAAGGGTATTTTTAAAATTCTCCCTTGATTAGGAATATCTATATGGATAAATATTATTAATAGAGAAGTATATCGCAATTATCTTCAATTAGGATATTTGGTTAAGACTATTAAAATATTTGCAAATTTTTTTTTGCAAATTTTTTTTTATGATCGTTGAATTTGACACGTGGAAGAATAATGTTAATTAGTAACTTTGAGAAACTGTATTTCATATAATAAAATTATGATATTTAGTTAAAATTATTAAAATATTTGCAAATTTTCTTTTATAATCGTTGGATTTAACATGTGGAAGAATCATGTTAATTAGTAACTTTGAGGAATTGTCTTTATATAATAAGATTTTTTAGATTGTACATAAATAATCTTTTTATTTTTCTAAATATAATTTTATTCATTTACATTTAAATATAAAGTTATATATGTATATATAATTAGATTAGATAATATATTAATTATGGAAATATTCTATTTCCAAAAAATTTAGCTATATGTATGATTGCTATATATATTTAATAACTTCAACTATATGACTATATATATTTTGTATGAAAACAAAAATAATTTAAAAAAATATGAATTTTGGAAAAAGCTAATTATTAAGATTTAAATACATATTATATAAAAATAAAGAATTCATATATAAATTACTATTTTTTATTTTATGTATATTATTAATTATTTCTTATAAAATTAAATAAGTAAATAAAAACTCTTTTAAAATACAAACAAAATATTTTATAATTTACACTTGAAAACACAAATAACAAAATTGTTTATGGTTAAAATGTTACCTTGCTGAAGTTGTTGACCATATTATTCATAAACTCTAGTTAAGCATTGTAGTGAATTTTCGGAGCCTACAAAAATTGTAAGATTATTTAAGTATTTAAACGAAAACAAATCAAATAATAACAAAAAAATTTGTTTACCTTTATTTGAAGATAAAAATAACTTGCTAATGAAGGTCCGGAGTTGTGATGTTTGCTCTTACCAAAAAGGTTGAGATATTGAATAATAATGGTGAATGGTAGTTGGTATAGAGTTTAAGTTTCACATTTACAAAATAAAATAAAATAAAACAAATACATATAGATGAATATGTAAGTTACCTACATAGGAATTATGTCTTCCGTTGTATGAAAAAATTCACATAGGTTCTTCATGCTGTTTGGATGATTTCAACCTGCAACCACGAAAGCAATATCGTTAAAAAAATATAAGGGCAAAATATGAAGAGAAATAGGTTGATTAGAGTTGCTTTTATAGGAAGACGATTAGGGTTGTATTGTTGTGGAATATATGGATATTAAAAATAGTTAGTTAGTGTTTATTTAGCATTGATTAAAAAATTTATTAAATGCGATAGTATATATTTTAAGCGATAATTTTCTATATTCACTCCATACAATTTAATAAATATGGAAAATTGTATTTTGAATTCTAAATTGGTTATTTTAAAAAATATAAGAGGTTTTAGGATTTTTATATTTTGTAGATATTTTTAGCAAGTTAAAAAATAGGAATATTCGAATGAAGGTAAACAATTAGAAACAAGGTGTATGATTTTTAAGGTAACTAAATTCGATTTTACATATTTTTACAAAAAATATTTAATTAAGAAAAAAATTTAAATCTTATAATAGATTATTATGGGTTCTTTCAATTTTAAATTTTTCTTTCCTTAGGAAATTAAAAGTCGGTTGAAAAAAATTAAAGATTTCTATGTTTGTATAAAGAAACTAGAGTATAACTCGAAGGAAAAAAGGAAATAGAATAGTATATTATAGTTTTAGGGATTGATTAAAACAGAACATTACTTTTCCTTTTGGTTTTCATATTAGTTTTTTAAATGAATAAGAATATTTCCATACATTTATAGTATATTCGTTTGCATTTAAGTTTTGAGTATTTTGGAAATTTGAAAAAAATTTAATTAAATAGATATTAGAGATTTATAATTTTTTTAAAACAATAGCCTATATATGGTAATTATATACATTAATTAGTTAAAAATCGCTATACATAATAAATATATATTAAAAATATGTATTAAAGGAAATCATATTTCAATAAAATGAAATTTGATATATTAAACCAAATTATATAATTGTTATGTATAATATTTAAGAAATATAAATATACTAAAGCAATATTAATTTCAAAAAAAAAAATCAAGTATTGTATAGTGTATACAATTTTATATATGAAGATTTTGATACTAAATATATCTTATAAAATATTAAATATTAGTAAGATTATTAAATAATATTTTATATTATGTGTATACAAATAAAGTTTAAAAATAAAAACCACAAAATACATGTTTATATATATATTATGGAATATATTGAATTATATTTTATTGCATATTTAAAATTCCAAGTTCTGTCAATCCCTACTGTCTCTTCATCAAACCAGTTAATCCATGTAAGCATAATTTGCGTGCAATGTTGAATACATTGCCTTGCCTCAGAAAATGTTTGGGACAGCTTTTCAAGACGTATTTTGAAAGTGAGGGTACAGTTCTTTCTGAATTTGTATGTGTTCGTCTTTTGTGGCATATTGCTAATCCGCTTTGTTTTCAACGTGTGGTCAAATTTGGTGTCGAATCCTCAAATTCAAATAGGAAAAGCTTTGTAACTTCTGTGTGGGATGCGGTATGTTGTCTCATAATTTACCATCATGCCCCACTCGATCTAATGTTGATGATGTAGATAATGATGATCATGAAAATATGGAAACACCAACGAACTATGGTGCAGATGGTAATCCCAGAGATGATGTAAATGGTCCTGGATCTACTTCTGCTGGCGCTAATATGGATGATTCAACATTAGCCACTTCTCCACGTTTGAAGAAACGTAAAGCCAATGATGAGATGAATGATGCACAAGAGCGAAAGGGTACCAAACTGATCTATACAGAAATGGTCCAAAATCATGATTTTGATAATGACATGGAATGTGTGACGAAGAAGTTTCATCGCCAACGTGACCAGATAAACGTCCGCAACTGGTACCTTCTCCCTTATAATACTGGTGAGTGTTCTACCTCTGCAACACATGACTTCAATAAAACTGCTACGTCTGCTAACAACACTGACGATTCGGTGCGCCACAAGGCACCGAGGTCGGGATGAATCTAGCCTTTTGGAAGTATCGGGGATTGAAAGGGCCTCTGACAGTTCGACGCCTTAAGGGTATTAAGGCTAAGTTTACCCCAAATGTGCTCTTTTTGATAGAATCCAAGAATAAGGATGATGTTATATGAGATGTAGCCACGCAATTAGGATTTGATTTTGTTAAGTGTCTTTCACTCTTAAGGATAGGTTGAGGGTTAGCCTTACTATGGAAGAAAAATGTCTCTGTTGTATTTTATTCGCTTTCAGCCAGACTTGTTGATTGTCAAATTATCAATAAAGATTATACTTTCTATTTTTCCTATGTTTATAGACATCAACCCAACGTTTAAGACATTATTTATGGGAAAAATTATAAAGAATTTCAAATAATCGACAAGGCCCATGGTTTTAGCGGGTGATTTCAATGAGATAATGAATTCTACATAGACAAATACCCAGAATCGAGTTACACAAACTTTTGTAATATGATCAAGACTTGTAACCTTGTTGATTTACCCCACATGGGCAATGCTTTTAGCTAGGTTGGATGCAAAGGCTCTTATATAGTGGAATGTCGTATAGATCACGCCTTCGTGAACACTAAGTGGTTAAATGCTTACCCTGCCTCGGAAATTGAATATCTACCTGCAGCCAGTTCGGATTACAGACCCGTGATCATAAAACTCAAATTTACTATAGACAGAACCATGAAATTGTTGTATTTTGACCAACGTCTTTGGGCCCATGATGACGTATATCGATTACTCGCTAACACATGGCAAGCTGATAATTCTGCATCTGCTTTTGATGTTGTTCATCACCTAAGAATGTGTTGCACAGCTCTTTCCCAGTGTAAACACACGAATCATACTGACTCTGCCCTAAAAATTAAGGAGATCACAGCATCGCTTGATACTGCCTCATCTGATCTACAGATCACTTCTGATCAATTATATGAGCTGTGTAAGGATTTAGCTTCAGCATACAATGATGAGGAGAATTATTGGAGACAGAATATTCGGGTGGAATGGTTAAATAATGGTGATCGCAACACACGATACTTTCATGCCGTCACAAAAAATAGAGTTGCAAGAAACAAAATTACTCGAATTAAGACACCTCATAGTAGTCAACTTTATGGCAATCATTCTATAGCAGAAGAAGCTCAAACTTATTTTTCACAACTATTCACAACAACATGTCCAACCGATATAGATGATGTTGTCAACACATCAGAACCGGTGGTGACTACTCAGAAGATAAGATCAAATCGACTTTATTTGATAGTGGACCTAAAAAGGCCCCGAGACCAAACAGATTCACAGCTGCATTTTATCAGAAATATTGGCCAATTATCGGTCCAAGTATCTACTCTCAAATTCAAGCCTTTTTTCAGGACTGGACGTATGCCGAGAGAATGGAATCATACCAACATATGTCTGATTCCTAAGTGTGATAATCCATATACAATGGTTGACTTCAGACCTATTGGACTATGTAATGTCCTATACATGATCACTTCAAAAATCTTAGTTGGCCGATTGAAAATCATACTACCTCATGTGGATATGGAGAACCAGGCTGCTTTTATACCTGGATGACATATAATTGATAATGTGCTGATTGCTCATGAATTATTTTATGCTCTTAAGGTGAAGAAGCAATGCTCCACTTCATATATGGCCGTAAACATGGACGTATACAAAGAATATGACCATTTGGAATGGACTTTTTTGAAAAATTCTTGTGATAGCAAGCTTTTTCCACCAAGTTATCATATCCGTGTAGCATAAAGGGTGTCAAACAAAAAGTGTGCTGCTAACACTAAGGATATGATAAGCTAATATAATCCAACCAGAATTCAAGTTTAAGTTTTTGTCACAAAGAAAAACAGAGTATGAAGCATAAAAAACAGAGCGATAAGGTAAAAACAGAGCAAGAGATTAAACTAAACAGAGCAGGAATTAGAGTAAATAAACAAAGCAAAGATGGGTTCATGAGGAGCTGGAATCATCAATCTAAACTTAGCTGAGGGCTACCTACTTGTTCAACAACCTAATTGGGTGATCTCTAGGCAAGAACTCACAAGCAATCATAATCAATCTCATGAAATCTAATCCTCTTTCTAGACTGCAACCAAACCCATTCTCATGGTGATTAACAGCAAGAAAAGCATGAAGAAACAGTCCAATAAGCCTAACCAGCGCTCTAGACAACCAATTTCTTAGGCTAGAGAAGCAAATTCTAATTCTAGATTCTATAAAACATTTCCACAAACACCTTATAGGCAAGGAAAACAAACATCAAATTTCAAATGGCCAGAATGAAATAAGCATTAAGAACAACCTAGATTAGAGAGATCTAATATGAAAGAGCTTGAACAAGTGACTAAATCCTCAGATCTACAAAGATCTAGCCCATCTCCTCACTTACCCTAATGAAACTACTCACCAATCATCATGAAATGAGTAAACCCGGAAATTGAAATAAGAGATATAATTGGAAAAAGCAAAGAAAGATAAACAAGAATTAACAAAAAGCAAACTCAGATTTTTATTGCATTAAAAGAGATCTAAATATCAAAGTGGCAAGAACCAAATAAAAGAGAGAAAAGTCACTCTAGATCTTGGCTAAAAGGAGTAATAAAACGTGTGTCTGTTTTTGGGACTTAAAAGGGGTATTTATAGCACATTACACAAAAGCTTAACAGAGTCAACGCGGAGAAAAGCTCAGCAAAAATAAAAGTCGGTGATCTCAACTCGTCACACCCTGGCGAGTTTTGGTGGCGAGTTGTGCCTTGGTCTTCAGTTCCTTCTTCCCTCGCAGGTCTTTTGGCGAAGCATACAGGTGAGGTATACTTCTCTTGATACACGATCCTAGGGTGCTTCTAATAGGTTGTGATTGGAATGGAATTCGACAAAGGGAAACCTAAGTACTTCCTTTAAGAATCGATTTATGGAGTGAGATAGTGGAGTGATGGGCAATCCACAAGAAGGATGGGGGCTTCTTGATACGCTGGGAGCACTAAGGAACCAAGGGGAATCCTCTCGAGGTTGAGTAGTGTTCGATAAGGATGAGTAGTGACTAGGGCTTCTCGAGTGGGAAGAAAGTTCTCTCTTTATTGATTAAGGTAAAAAGTGAGGAAATACACGGCTGCAAGGGGACCTTATAAAGGGTTATATCAGCTAGCCCTAAGGCCAAGGCTCAACGAAGAAACAAATAAAAGCAATGGTCGTAGCCCATTAACAAACAAGAAACAAAATAAAAGAAATTGCATCATAAAATGATGCAAGCAGCCTTGTTTCACAAGTTGAAACCTTGGTCCGACTTTAATTCTAAATAAACTTAAAAGGACTCTAAAAACACTCTAGACTAAGTGGCTGGAGCATTTGGGCTTCTTGGACCTGCAAATACATTAATCAAAGAAACAAAACATACCTTATCGGGTCGAATAAGTGGCCAAGCCTTGTTGGTTGCGTCCTGCTCAAGTCTAGTATGTTCTTGGCTTTCTTGACCACCACATTCTTGACTCTTTTGCTCATATTCTTGGCTTGTAGCTTGGCTAGAGTCTTTGATCTCCTCCACTCCACTTCTTGTGAAGATTTCCAATTGATATGTCTGCATTTTACCTTATTTTAGATGCATAATTCATCATGATTTGGGGGAGTTGATATGTCTGCATTATACCTTATTTTAGATGCATAATTCATCATGATTTGGAGCCAAAAACATGTTGATTCGTATGTTAAAATCAATATCTTAGTTGGAAGTTCTAAGATGTAATTCAAACACCCTTACTTGAAGGTTTAGCTATGATAATCACAAGTCCGTTTGAACTCAACCTCAACCTAATCAAGTGATACATGTTCCAAAGGTGCTTCTAATAGGTTATGTTTGGATGGGAATTCGATAAAGGGAACCCGAAGTACTTCATTTGAGAATTGGTTGATGGAGTGTGATGGTGGAGTGGTGAGCGATCCACAAGAAAAATGGTTGGCTTCCTGATACACGATGAGCAATAAGGAACCAAGGGGAATCCTCTCGACGTTGAGTAGTGTTCGGCAATTTTGAGTAGCGGCTAGGGCTTCTCGAGTGTGAAGAAAGTTCTCTCTTTATTGATGAAGGTAAAAAGTGTGGAACTACATGGCTGCAAGGGAACCTTATAAAGTGTCCTATCAGCTAGCCCTAAGGTCAAGACTCAACGAAGAAAAACAAATAAAACTAATGGGTCGCAGCCCATTAACAAACAAGAAACAAAATAAAACAAATTGCATCATGAAATGATGCAAGCAGCCTTGTTTCACAAGTTGAAACCTCGGTCAGAGTTTTTATTCTAAATAAACTTAAAAAGACTCTAAAACACTCTAGACGAAGTGGCTGGATCATTTGAGCTTGATGGACCTGCAAAGATATTAAGCAATGAAACAAAACATACCTTATTGGGTCGGATAAGTGGCCTAGCCTTGTTGGTTGCAACCTGCTCAAGTCTTGTATATTCTTGGCTTTCTTGAGCAAGTTCTTGAATCTCTTGCTCAAATTCTTGGCGTGTAGCTAGGCTTGAGTCCTTGATTTCCTCCGCTCTGCTTCTTGTAAAGATTTCCTATTGACTCTTGTCGATCTTGGTGTGGTCAGGAGTGTATACTTCTTCTTCATTGCTCAAGACATCAGCTACAACTTCTCCTAGTTGTTCTCTCAGCTTGCATTCTCTAGCTCGAGTCATTGCCTTGTTGGTTCAGCTGGATTGATGCCATCATCATTCCCTCCCTCTCGAAAATGTCCCATCATCGGTGCATCATCGTCGTCTACAAGAAATGGAGATAAATTAGCGATATTGAAACTAGAGGAAATGTTAAGCTCACCTAGTAACTCTAAGCGGTACACATTTTTATTGATGCGTTCTAGCACTCGGAATGGTCCGTCACCACATGAAGAGAGCTTGGACTTCCGCTTGGAAGGAAATCTCTCCGGTCGCATATGGACCCAAACCTAATCTCCCGGTTTGAAGGTCACAGCTTTACACCTTTTGTCTTCTCTTTGTTTGATTGCCTCATCCTTCCACTCTAAGTTCTCCTTGACTTTAAAGTGTAGCTTGTGGATAATTTTGGCCTTAGCATTTGCGTCCTTGTCTAGGTAATGGCGCGGAGGAAATGGTGTGGAGTCTATGGGTGTTAAGGGATTAAACCCATACACTACTTCAAATGGTAAAAACTTAGAAGAGGAATGATTAGCTTGATTATAAGCAAATTCAACCATAGGTAAACATGACAACCAATTGTTTAAGTTCTTACCGAACTTAGCTCTAAGTAAGGTACCAAGAGTACGATTTACTACTTCAGTTTGGCCATCGGTTTGAGGGTGACAAGTGGTTGAGAAAAGCAGCTTGGTGCTTAGTTTACGCCACAAAGTTGCTAGAAGTGGCTCATAAACTTGGTGTCCCGATCAGATACACTGGTCCTTGGAACTCCATGTAGACGCACCACTTCCTTGAAGAAAAGATCGGCTATTTGGGATGCATCATTGGTTTTGTCTCAAGGTATAAAGTGAGCCATCTTGGAGAACTGATCCACCACAACGAAGATTGAGTTCTTGTGCTTGATCTTTGGCAAACCTAAAACAAAATCCATAGAAAGATCCTCCCAAGGAGCATTAGGGATAGGTAATGGAAGATAAAGACCATGTGGATGAGACTTAGCTTTGGCTTTAAAACATGTTGCACATTTGATGCACAGTCGTTCCACATCTCTCCTTAGGTGAGGCTAATAGAAATGTTCGGTCACCATGGATAGAGTCTTGTCAACACCAAAGTGGCCCATAAGTCCCCTGCCATGAGCTTCCCGAAGGATTAGATCTCGAATTGATCCTTGCGGTACACACAACCTTTTTTCTCGGAAAAAATACCCTTCATGAATATAGGAAGATCTGAAGGCTCCTTTGCTACAAGCTTGGTAGATGTTCCCAAAATCTGGATCCTCTTTGTAGTTATTCTTGATAAGCTCAAATCCTAAAACCTTAGCATCCATAATGGTGATGAGATTGTGCCTTCTAGACAAAGCATCAGCCACTACATTCTCTTTTCCCTTCTTGTACTTGATTACATAAGGGAACGTCTCCACAAACTCTAACCACCTTGCATGTCTCTTCTTTAAATTTGTTTTCCCTTCAAATGCTAAAGAGTCTCTTGATTGGTGTGAACTACAAATTCCTTTGCAAAAAGTTAATGCTGCCACATTTCTAGTGCTCGAACTAAGGCATATAGTTCTTTGTCATTGGTGTGATTATTAAGAGTAGCTCCACTTAGTTTCTCACTAAAGAAGGCTATAAGTCTCTTGTCTTGAGTCAAAATTGCACCAATCCCTAACCCGGAGCCATCACATTCAAGTTCAAACATCTTGTCAAAGTTAGGTAAAGCTAACACCAGAGCCTTGGTGAGGCGTGACCTTAACTCGGAGAAAGCTTTTTCTTGTGGCTCTCCCCATGAGAATGGAATATCCTTCTTGATCACGACAGTAAGTGGAACAACTATTGAAAATTTGCCAAACCGTGAAAATTCCTCACATGACCGATCGTTGTAGGTGTTGGCCATTCTTCAATTGCTTTGATCTTTTCTTGATCCACACGAATTCCCTGTGAACTTACAACAAATTAAAAAAAACACAAGCTCATTAGTGTAGAAGGTGCACTTCTTAAGGTTCGCATAAAGACTTTCTTGACAAAGAGTGTGTAATACTTGCTTAAGGTGCATTATATGATCCGATAAGCAAGAATTATAAACTAAAATATCATCAAAGTATACCACAACGAACTTACATATGTATTCCCTTAGAATATGGTTCATGAATCTCATGAACGTACTGGGTGCATTGGTGAGGCCGAATGGCATCACAAGTACTTCATAGAAACCTTGCTTCATTTTAAAGGCGGTTTTCCACTCGTCACCTTCTTTCATGCGTACTTGGTGGTAGCCACTCTTGAGATCTATCTTGGAAAAGATGGTAGATCCATGTAGCTCATCTAATATGTCATCTAGGTGTGGAATGGGATGGCGGTACTTGATGGTGATTGATATTCATTCATGTTTCATACTATGCATTTTAGAGTCCAATTAGGATCATTCTTGCATTTGCATAGCATTTGGAGCATTTCAAGAACTTTGGAGCAATTTGGAGCACTTTGAGTCAATTCAGAGCATTTTGGAGCAAACAAGCATGAAAACTGCAAGTCAGGCCTAGAACTGAAGAGCTGGAGCCAAAACATCAAGACTGAGGGTTTTATAGGCTAAATACTCAGATCTGCCTCAGCCAACTCGCAAGGCATTGGCGAGTCCAACACCCCATACTTAGCCAAAAATTGTATTTTTGGCTGAACTCATTAGGCTCAACTCACCATACATTGGCGAGTCCAAGCCTATGGACTTAGCTAATTTTCAGATTTTCAAGGTCTAGCTCGCCACCAATATTCACCTGACACTGGCGAGTTCAAGCCTCAGCACTTAGCCAAATCTTCAAGTTTTCAAGGTCCAACTCGCCACCCATTCCCACCTGACACTGGCGAGTTGGATATTCCAGACTTAGCCATTTCAACTCGCTAGAGTGGGACGAGTGCAGCCCATATTGAGCATTTGCTGAAGCTGAAGCAACTTAGACCGACTTCATTTTATTCTGACTATTTACTTTTGTTGACTTAAAATTAGGGCTTCCATGTTTTAAGCCCTATAAATACACTTGTTTTAGCTGAAACCAGATATCCAAGTATTAACCTAGTTTTGCCATTTTTGGCTAATTCCATATTTTCTCTCTGCCTCCTTCTTGCTGTTCTTGCTATTTTTCATGACTTCTGCTTGTTCCTCACCTTAGGTTGTTAGATCTTGCTTTAATTTCTTCTTTTCCGCCTTTGATTATGTTTTCTGGGTTTGTTATTGTTCATCTTTCCATGAGTAGTGAGTAGATTTGTTAGGGCTTAGTGAGGAGATGAAGTAGATCTGGGCATTTTTCTGGGTTTGTGATGTTTGTGTTTGAGTTTGTTCATAGGTGGTGCTAGACTGAATGTCTTTAATGCTTGATTTGATTTAATCACTCAGATCTTGATGTGTAGGCTATTTCTAACCGAGAGGGGTTCGATAATATGCTTGGCTTATGTTCAGTCTAGGATTGATTCATTCTGGCCCAAGAGATTAGATGTTCAGAGTGTCAGTTGGTCGAGTAGGATTTGCTTGTTAATGCCAGTTTGAGCGTCTGATCACCAAAGAGATTTGGGTTGGGTCACGCTTGAACTGAGATTTCATGACCACGAGAGTGGCTTGTTTACCTTAGTATCCTGATTCACTGCTTGCCTACTTAGGTTGTTAGACAAAGTCACTACCCAGATTTCTACTTTAGCTTGCTGACTTCACTCTTCTCACTAGCCCATCTTCATTTATACCCTGCAACTCGCCATTGTCTGTGCTATTTTCTTGCTCTGTTTCTGAATTACTTAGTTTCTGCTTGTTTAAGTTGCATGTGTTTCTACTCTGTTTCATTTTACTTAGTCATTTTTGTGCCTGTTTTCTCTGTTTGCTTTCATTTTGCATTTTGAGCATATTGTGACAGAATAGCTTTTATCCACTGTTTTCATTGATTTAACTTGAACTAATTAGTCATTCAAACCCAAAGTGTTCACATCACGTTTTGGTTCAACAACCTTATATACTATAAGGATTTGATAACCGGTTGAAAAACCTTGTTATCAAATTGGCGCCGTTGCCAAATAAGCATTTGATTGTTACACTCAGGGTCAAAAACCTTCTAGGATCAAGTTTTATTTTCTTTTGTTTGTTTCTGACCTGTGATTCAGACATGTTTGTTCAATCTTTGGTGTGTTTTCAGGTCTGTCGCTTGCCCAACTCGTCACACTAACTAGGCGAGTTGCGACTTTCCTAGTAGTTACCCTGCGTTGATGCCTCACACCCGTTCTCAAGGCACCTAGAATTTGCTAAGTCCTCTAGACAACATTCAACAGCTTCAACGAGTACTGAGAGAACAAAGGGACATGATAGCGGGTCAGAACACAGAACACAGAGCTATGGATCATAACAATACCACGCCTGACAGCTCAACTGATGGAAACCAGCAGTAACCCCATATTACTCCTTTAGACTCGCCTCTACCTAGACGACTGAGGCCTATGGGAGCAGGTGATGCACCTAATATTCACACTAGAAGGCATGGCATTCAACCCCCCTCCAATTCCAAATAACAACTTTGAAATTAAGAGTGGCTTGATTACTATGGTGCATAACAACAAATTTCATGGGTTGCCAGCTGAAGACCCACTTGATCATCTTGACGAGTTTGAGAGAATTTATGGTTTGATTCAGATCAATGGCCTATCAGAAGATGCCTTGAAGCTTCGCTTGTTCCCATTTTCACTTGGTGATAAGGCTTATATTTGGGAGAAGCACCTTCCTCAAGGTATCATAACAACTTGGGCTGACTGTAAGAGGGTGTTTCTAGCTAAGTTCTTCTCCACCTCCAGGACAGCCAAGCTGCGAAATTCCATCTCCAACTTTGTTCAGAGTGGGACGGAGTCTCTAGCTGAAGCTTGGGAAAGATACAAAACATACCAGTCTCAATGCCCTCACCATGGATTTTCAGAAGAAACCATCTTTAAGCCAGTTTTACAGGGGCATTCAACCAAAGCTCTGGATGTTGTTCGATACAGCTAGCAATGGCAATTTTCTGAGTCAGGATGTTGATGATGGGAGAGAGCTCATAGAGAACCTTGCCCTCGCCGACGGTCAGTATGGGGAAGAGTTTGATAGAACTGAGCGTAGGTCTGGAGCAGTTGATTCATATAGCAGCAAGAAGTTGAAGAGTTTGAGCGAGAAACTGGATAAGTTGCTTTCAGTTCATCACATGCAAGTCAATCTGGTAAAAGATGATACAGTTGAAGAAGTGGAGGACGAGTTGGTTGAAGAGATCAGCTTTCTACAAAATCAAGGAGGTCAAAGGCAATGGAATAAATTCAAGCACAACAATTTGTCCTAACGCAACAATAATGTAGCCAACCCTGAGAATTAAGTCTATCCTCCTAAGCCTGCACAACAATATTATCAAAGTTTCAAGCCTGCACCTCTAGCTTCAACCTCAAAAGCGAAAGCAACTTTAGACATAATGGAGATGCTTCAGCAAATTCAATAGAGCCAAACTCAGCAAGTTGAGACCCTTAGCAAGCAATTCACTGAGGTTCATAGAAAAATTGATGCATCACACAATGAACTGAATTGCAAGTTCGAAACGTTGAATGCTAGATTGAAATACGTGGAAAGCCAACAAGCCTCTGCTACTGTCAAGACACAGGGTCAGCTTCCAGGCAAAACAGTCCAGAATCCAAAAGAATACACTGCTCAGTCCATTACCCTCAGAATTGGTAAGGAGCTTCACACTAGAGCAGTTGAGCCTACAGCCACTGAGGACAGTGAACTTCAAGAAGGGGAGGATGAACAAGCTGGGAAGAAAAATACTTCCCTACTCGCCAACCAGCTAGGCGAGTTGAGCCTGAAAATTTGGCAAATCTTATTTCTGAGCCTACAATGCCTAACACAAATGCTGCAAAACCATAAACACCATTCCCAACTTGCCTAAAGAAAGATCAGACTATGAAATTCAAAGAGCTTTTTGAAAAGCAGATGAGGGAGGTTGAGCTTAAAATTCCATTGCTTGATGCGTTTGCCTTGATTCCACAGTACTAGAAATTTTTGAAGGAAGCAGTGAAAGCTAAGGTTCATCTCATTGAGGGTTTAGAGGTTGAAAGTTTTGAGTGTCAAGCTGTTGCTGAAGTTAAAGTTATGCTCAGAAAACTTGAGGATCCAGGGACGTTCACTCTACCCTGTTCGCTGGGTAATCTCAACTTCAAGAAAGGACTATGTGATCTTGGCGCATCCATAAGCCTAATGCCTTATACTGTGGTAAAGAGGCTGGGATTTAACCACTACAAGCCCAGCAAGCTATCACTAGTGCTCGCTGACAGAAGCACTCGCTCTCCACACAGCTTGCTGGAAAATTTGCCTATCAGGATAAGCAACATTGAGATCTCCACTGATTTCATTGTCATAAATATAGATGAAGAGCCTCAAGATCCAATACTATTGGGATGACCTTTCTTAGCGTCTGTTGGAGCAGTCATTGATGTGAAGAACAAGGAAATTGAGTTGGA
>OVAX01002805.1:0-17189 GCA_900406405.1 Lepidium africanum | reverse complement strand
GGGGGGGGGGGGGGGGGGGAGAGGATCTCCTTGGTGTAGGCCCCTTTGAGGTGTGATGAAACCATGGATGGAGTTGTTCATAATGACTAAGATACCGTTAAGACACAAGTCATGATAAGGGAGATTCATCTAGCATCAAACCCCAAATTTTGCATAGTTTTCTTTAGAAAGGTCCATTCAAGCCTGTCGTATGCTTTAGAAATGTCTGTTTTTATTGCCATGTAGTTTTTCTTTCCATTTTTGTCCATTTGCAGATGGTGGAATATCTCATGTGCGAGAAGACCTTGTTCGAGATTAATTTACTAGCAAAAAATGCTCATTGGGTGTCAAATATAACGCCTGATAGAATCAGTTTGAACATGTTGACTATTATCTTGGCCACTATTTTATAGAGGACTGAAAAAGGCTTATAGGTCTAAATTCATACATTTGTGTTGGATTATGTTTCTTTGGTATTAGGGCAATGTGTGTATAGTTCCACTCATGAGGTAGCCTTCTAGTGGTGAAGACCTTAATCACCTCTTCAAAGACTTGTTTACCATTGATGTGCCATTATTAGTAAAAGAAAAAGCCAGTCATTCCGTCAGGTCTAGGGGCATTATCACCTTTGAGGTTGAACACAATAGTAGTTACTTCAGCATATGTAACCTCTTTTAACAATAATCCATTCATCTTAGCTGTAAATTTGCTTGTTATTGATTGTAAGAGAGGTTCAATTCCAAAAGGAGATGACGTTGAGAATAAGTTCCTGAAATAATCTGTGGTGATGTTTCCTTTTGGCTCAACAGATAAGTGGTTGTCCCATATACATCCTCTAAGATTAAGATAGGATTTCTAAGTCGTATGTGCTTTACAATATTGTGGAAGAATCTTGTGTTTTGATCTCCATCTCGCAACTATTTTTCTTTGTTCTTTTGTTTCTAGAACATTTCCTCTTCTCTGCTTTGGTGTTCTAGTTTTGTTTTGAGGTTGATAATGTGATTGGGATTTGGCTGTAGTTTACTGACCTCAAACTCTAGTTGTTTGGATAATGATTTCATTCTACTTGCATAATTTGAATTTACTCGCTTCTTCCATTTAGAAATTTTCCTTCTGCAGGAGGCAATTTTGGTCCATAATAGATAAGTTCCCATTCAAATTTCTTCCTTGTCGCACTTTCCTAATAGTTAAAAAAGTTCGTTCGTTTGGTCCACCGCTTATCAAAACAAAATCTCTTTAGGTACTTTTGATGATCCATAATGAACGAAGTGAAGAGTGGTATGTGGTTAAAACCTAGTCATTCCATGTATATAGTGTTAGTTCTCGGCCAAAGAGGGAAAAGGATATGATTCCCAAAGCTTCAATCAATTCTACTTTGCATCCAATGACCATTTTGGTTGCCCATCCAGGAAAATATAGGTCATGAGCTTGGTACATCTCTTAATCTGCAATCATCAATTAAGGATTTAAACTGTGTGAAGGAGGATTCTAGCCTTGGTAGTCCACCAATCTTGTCATTATTAGAGAGGATTTCATTGAAGTCCTCGGTGAGAAACCAATCATGATCTCTCTGTAGGCCTATTTGTGATATCTGATTCCATACTTGTAGTCTTAGATTTATGGCCGGATGATTGTAGACAAAAGTAGTGTAGATTGTATGGTTCTTAATCGTTATTACTGTATCAATGATATTGTGGTTGGTCTGGAGGATCTGCAATTGAATCATGTGTTTCCAAAACAAGGCACGTCCACCACTCAGCCCAATCAGATCAACAATAAAGCTGTTATCATTGTCGAGCCACTTCTGAATTAATTATACCTTTTTTTTTTTGTTCTTAGTCTCCATGAGAAACATTGTGTCAAGAAATAAGCGGAACCTTTATTTCTTTAGGACGTCGAACTGTCAAGGAGTTCCCCAAACCTTGACAGTTCTAACTCAGTGTCGTGATGGAGACTTGGATGGCTTCAAGGGAGCCACCAGACCTTCTTATTGTTGTGGGTTTGATGATGATGTGTCTTCAGTTGTTATGACAGTTGTCTTCTGCTTCTTAGCATTTGAGGCTTTCAAGTCTGGGCCAGTACTGGGTGTGATGTGGCAAACGATGTCTTATGATATTGTCTTTGTATATCTATCAATATCAGCCCTTTTAAAGTTATACACTTGTTTGATATTTGAAGTTTTGGGTTGACTGCGTTGAGATGTACCATGTATAATGGCTACTTCTTATAGCTCATTAACGGAGGGGAGTTTGATTATGTTGTCAAGAGCTTTGTTTTGGCTTAGATAATCAATGGTTGGAGAAGTCATGAGGCTCTGGAGTTGGGTGATCAGTTCTAATTTGTCATTGGATGTGATTGTGCATTTAGGAACAGGGGAGGACTCCATGTTCATTGGCTCCTTAGCAAGAGCATGTGTACCTACAACCTCTTCTTTTTCCATTATTTCCATATGAAGTTTGTTTGTTAAACTTTACAAACTCACAACAAAGGAACAATGATAAAGAAATCGGCCATCGTCCGATTGATGCCAAATGAGATATGGTCATTCCACTATATATGCTAAACAAAAAAAAAATCGACAAGACAAAAAATATCAACCCAGAGCAAGATTACATAAGAGAAGATCGACAATAACGAAGACCCCCAAACCTGAGAACTAGTCCCGTCAATTCTTCTAACCCAAAAAAAGGAATACTAGTGAGACACGCAGTGGATAAGATGCACGAATGAAATTTGTAGATCTTTGATGACAGCATTCGTAGAGATATTTTTTTATATTTATTTTGTTAAAAGGTTTTATACTATAGATATCAAAAATGGTTGTTTTAATTGCAAGGAGCTCTAAGATATGAGAAAAAAAAAACAATGAAGATATGTCGAGACCTATAAAAGAAATATGAATGAAAAGACAATCATATTGACTAATTTCAAGTAAAGAGGTGCCTTGCTGAAAAGATCCTTAAAGCCAAGATCAAAGAATATGTGATCCCTATTTGGAGCTGTGTCTTTTGAGAGCTAAAGCTTTGTTCTTAACACAAAAATCCACTAGTTTAAATATGAAATCTGCATTATACGATTTGTACAACAGCCTACCAAACGAGAAGCATGGAACGTTTAATTGAGGAAACTAAGGAGGATAAGGGGAGCCAACTCAGAACCTCATTGCACATTACTCCAGCATAATTGATTCCCAGCTTACAGATAATCAATCTCTATACTTCAAAAGAGTGGTTGCATTCAACAAACGGATGATTGTGAGATTCCAAGCGTTGAGAGCATAGAACACAAAGAGGACCAACCACAATTTCCCATGATTTGATTACGTCTTTAGTTGGGCTCCTGTTAGGAGTAAAGAACCAACATTAGAAAGCATGCTTAGGAATTTTGTGCTTGTGGCACACAGTGGAGAACCATAAAACTTTAGGGAGAAGGGGTATGATATGATTCAATGCTTAAGTTAAGGAAAATGCAGCGTAGGTGATATTAGGCTCAACGGTAAGAGAAAGTTGAGTAAGAGCTGAAGATAAGGCGAGAAAATGATCAATTCACATAGTGGGTAATAGCCATATGTTGGAAAGGTAAGCATCTGCAATTTTGAAGCGGATGTGAATATCACTTCTCTAGTGCATGTCAGACCAAAGAAATTTTGGAGCAATTGTACGGAGTTTGAGCAGCTTATTGAAGCCCCAAGGAAAACATGGGGAGGATGAAAGTTCCCAAAAGTTTTGCCTAGATAGGTATTGAGTCCTAATCCATGCAACCCAAATAGATCTCGCTCTAGAGAAAAACATCCATATAAGTTTAATAACACATATAGTTCCCCAATCGTACGAGTTTCTTAATCCAAGACCATCTTCTTTCTTAAGCAATAATATCGAACATGTGATGAATTTAGCTCCGCGCGCATTATCAAGATTCCCATTCAAGAAGATGCAACTATGAGATAATCAATTGTGCGAGTGTCTTTTTTCACAGGAAGAAGATAGCACTCCAAAATCCAACAATGTATGAAATAACTTATTTTGAGAAGTTGGATTCTAAATTCAAAACTTAAGTGTTTAGAAGTCTAAGAGTTCATTTTTGGCTTGATCCGGGATATTAGGGGCTCACAAGTCTAATAGAAGAATTTCATATAAGAGAGAGACCACCTAGATACCTAACCAATCAAAGATCGGGAGTGATCCCAAATGAGGATGGAAAAAGAACGACAGCTCCTGAGAGATACTTGAAATGAATATGTTAGTCTTAGAGAGGTTAACCGTTAAGCCAATAAATTTCTCAAAATCATCTAGAATCTTTAACACTGTTGCTAATGAGTCATGAAAGCCGTCCATATAGATAAGTTTATACCATAGCAGCCTTCATGATAAGAAAAGGAATCGATGCTGGCTGTAGAATCAAGGACAGAGGAAAGCACATTCATGCAAATAACAAACAGGGTTGGTGAAATGGTATCACCTTGATGCATGCCTCTAGCACCCTTGTACCAACCAGAGATTATCCCATTGATGCTAACTAAGAAGTGAGAGGATCATAAACAAGCTTTACACCTACTCATAAAGGCTTTAAGAAAAGCAAGAGCACACAGAGTGTGAAGGATGAAGTTCCATCTAGTGGAGTCGAAGGCTTTTCAAAGGTCAATCTTGAGAGTGAAATTAGGCCGACTAAATTGATAGCCATGAAAGAGATCAGCTGGTAGCAAAAAATTGTCAAAAATCAGTGATGGGAGCAATGAAGAAACCAAGAAGAAGCTTGATAGTATTAGGTAGGAGACATGAAATCATCTTATATAAAGTTTTGCAACAAGCATTTGACAAAAATCTAAGAAAAGTTAGGCACCTATCTTTTTTGGAATTCGGATGAGGAAAGTGGAATACAAGTAAACTATAACATTACTCGTTTTGGTAAAGTTGATTATTATTAGTTTTGATTCTCAAAAATGATTTTTATTCATGTCATACAAGAAATTATTTTTGTATAGTAAGAGATTAGAAGTATTGAAAAGTATACAAATGACAAATATATTAATAAATATTTTTGAATCTATATTATTTTTTAGGTGGTTACAATTATCGAAAATTTGATTATGTCATCAAAATTTTAAGAAAAAATAAACTAATATTAAAATCTTATATATTAAAAGAGAGGTACACTTATTTTTTGAACATTAATTAATGTGTTATATACTATTTTTTTTTCAACATAACTATATCGAAAGAAACTTGAAACAACTTAGAAGCGGGACCACGAAACTGAAAAGTTATTCTCCATAGCCTCACACCTAGAAAGCCGTCGGGCTCGCCGAGCGAGGGAATCCGCCTTGTAGTTCAGCCCACGGGGGAAATGGGTCAAAAAAACCACCTCAAAGCAGCTTCTGAGTCGAGAGTAATCCGCGAGATAAGGAAGGAAAGTGGGCCATGCGGAAGGATCCTCCACCATCTTCACCAGCTCCGAATAGTCGACCAGAAACTCCACTTCCTCGATGTGGAGTGAACTGATAGAGTCATGGCCCAAAGAAAGGCCTCAAACTCTGCATGCAGGGGTGATAGACTACGACGTAAACACTGAGCTCCCATGTTCGGATTGTCACAATTAAACTGGTAACAAACCCACCCAATCCATGTAAAGAAATCTGATTCCTTCCATGAGGCGTCCACCATGCATCGAAAACTTGAAAAGCCTGGGTGAACCGAGAGCGGTCTAGAAACAGTATCTCCTCTTGCGCTTGATGTGATACAGACATCTTTGACTTGTAGAGGAATCTCTTGTTGGGCTGTAGCATATGCTTCTGCCTCTACTTTTGCTCTCTGAATCAAATCTTGGGGATAAAAGTTCTTGTTTTTGAAAGGTTTCTCATTTCTGGCTTTCTATAGAAACCAAAGGTTCCAAGGGAGACAATCATACCCTCCAATCTTGGGTGTCCCCCAAAAGAGATAATCTAGATTGGAAAAAATAGACAAACCCGGAAAGTTAAATCCTGAAGGAATTGAAGAAAAAGCCCACACTTGTACCGCCGGGGGACACTCAAATAAAATGTGATTGATCGATTCCTCCTCTGATCCGTAACTATCACACCAAGCGTCGCACTGGATACCTCTTCGCCGGGGGACACTCAAATAAAATGTGATTGATCGATTCCTCCTCTGATCCGCAACTATCACACCGAGCGTTGCACTGGATACCTCTTAGCCTGGGGACACTCAAATAAAATGTGATTGATCGATTCCTCCTCTGATCTGCAACTATCATGCCGAGCGTCGCACTGGATACCTCTTCGCAACAAGTTTGATTTTGCAGCGACCTGTCCTGATACAGCTTGCCAAATAAAGTGTGGAATCTTCAACGGAGCTTTCACCTTCCAAACTTTAGTTATGAAATCAAAAGAAAAAAATCAAAGAAGAATACACAAGGGTATAATTATCAGGAAAAGTATAAAGCTAAAATTTATCTAGGATATGAAATTAAGTTTTAATTTTAACCGTTTATTATTTTATCTACTTTTAAATCATTGATCATTTAGTTTAAAAATAACAACTTCCTCTACTTGCTCACTAAACTATATTTTCAATGCTATTTTCAAATATATAATTGAATAGGCAAGAAAGTTACCCATACAAAATTAAATATAATATAACTTCTACAAGTTAATAATGTATAAATTAAGAAACACTATAAAATAAGAAAAATCCTCTAATCTCAGATCTAGTCGGTGTAAAAATTAACAAAAATTTGATAAGATAATAATTTTTTAAAAATCTCTATTTAAATATATGGTCATTTAATATCATAAATTAATAATTATCTAAATTTACAAATATATATATATATATGTCTATATATTAATGTAGAGGTCATCTTTATAAAATAATGGTTAAATTCAAATTCCTTTAAGTTTTGAATTTTTAAATATTTATCATTTTTATTCTGATAGTGTTAAAATCAAAAATTCGAGGTCATTAACCATAAAATTGAATATATATATCATGAGTATAAATGTATTTATCTATAGTATACTTAATATGTGGTCATTCAAGGTTTTTTAAAAATATTAAATGTCAATTCCAAGACTATAAAATTTCACTTCCAAAAAGGTTATTCTAAAATTTTTCTTAACTTACTTAAAAAAAAAAACAACTAAGAGGTAACTGCAAAAATGTCTCTCCAAAAAGACATATTCAAAAATACCTCCATTTATTTTATATTTTCAAAAATTCTTTTCAGTAATGTCAAATTGATTAAAATATCTTTTCTATTTGTTCAAAATTTTATTTCTCGACTTCTTCTTCGCTTTCACTTTTTCTTCAACCTGCATATTTCTTGGGACATTGTTTCTGCTTGTGATTTTGAGGTATTTGTAAATTATAGGTGACTTTGGTCATAGTTGAGACATCAATAAAAAAATCCTAGAATTAGATATGTGTAGTGTTTCAAAAATTTGCCTAGGATAACGTAGGCCGTTCTGATTATAGTAATATCAGGTGAATAAGGCGAGTAAGGCAATTTGGTGGTAATTAAACAGTTTAAGCAGTAATAACTCGGTCTAGGCTGTCTATTTTTTTTTAAAAAATCACTTTATATTGTATTGAAAATTTCAAAATTATATTTATATAAATATTTGTCAATTGTAATATTTATGTCTAAATACAATCAAATAATTTACAGGAATTTTAAGAAATGTCCTTTTTGACATGCTCATTTTCAAAAAGTGCCCTTTCATGCATATTTCTCTCTCCCAATTTCCAAAAGAAAGAGTAAATTTTGAAAACGAACATGTCAGAAAAAGCATTTTGAAATTCCTCTAAATTATTTGATTGTATTTAGACATATATTACAATTGATAATTATTTATATAAATATATTTTTGAAAACAAAATTATAAAGTTTTAAAGGGTATTTATATCAATGCCCTTTATATAAATATATAAAGGGTATTTATAAAGTTTGAAAACAAAATTTTAAATTGTTACTTATAAATCATGTGATTTCAGAAAATTTCTTATTCTTATCTTATATATAATATATATATAATATTACTTATATAAAAATCGTTTAAATCACCTAAAATCGCCAAAATCCTAACTAGTCTTTTTAGGCGTTAGAAAGAAGGTCACCCGCCGACTAGCGTCTAGTGTTTTTTTAAGCTCCGGATATGTGAGATCATAGTTTTGTTAAGGTACAAAGCTATAATCCAGCAAAGACACGGAGTCACTTTTGTGATAAATATTTAATTGTATTTTATATTATTACAAAATTTTAGAAACATTTGAATTACGCAAAAATAAATTTTATATAAATATTTAGGGAGGGAGTTTATAAAATGATGGATTTCAACAAATTTAGAAATTTTTGCAACATCATTGTTGTAGGTAGATATGATATCCTACTTCGGTCTACAGAAAACAATGGGTGAATATCCTAAGTCTTGAACTCGGCAAGATTATCGAAGTGTCAACTCGGATATCTTTAGTCAACTCGGCTTTTTGACACACACATTAAGCAATATAACTCTTCTCGGTAATCTTCTTTTCTATTTTTGGCAATCAACTTCTTCTCTTTCAATTCTCAAGAGTCCTTGCCCTTCCTTCCCTTTTTAATCAGAATTTCGGATTAAGTACCTCTGCGCTAGACCCGGTTCGAACAATTAGCACCGTCTGTGGAGAAGACATCGAATGACTTCTTTACACAGGAAAAAGGAGTATACACCAAGAAAGTAAGGATGGTTGAAGACGAAGTTACCATCAACTCACTAGAAATGAGGGATCCTAGCCTCTAAAAACACACTGATCCAACTCTGGGATCATAGTTTGAACTCTGTTCAAACTCGGGAGGAAAATTGGGAGGAATCTCGAGAAGTTATTGTTCTCCCTAGACCGCCTGAAAGACTTCCGTCGATCGAGAACTTGGTGCGCAACTTGATAGCGCAATACAAAGCATCAGATAGAAGAAAAGCAGAGATTCGATAGAATTGAATCTCGGATAAATAAGAATAGTCTCCCATCTGTACTAACCAACAGGCCGCATGGATGGAGAAATATTAGCCATTGTGCAAAGGAATTTATTTAAAAGCATGTTGAGTCCGCAGACAGCTAACGTCTCGGGACTAGGACAATCTACGATGCAAAACACGCCGATACAGCGAGCACCGGCAACCTTAGACGCGGCAACCATATTCAGAATGTTGGAAGACATAAGGTCACAATTCCATCAAGCCACCAGCTTGGCACCCGGGATTGGGCGAATCCTAGCTCGAGCTTGAAATTCACCATTCGCGCCGAGAATGAAAATAGTGTCGGCAAACCGAGGACCGAGACTAAGATGTCCTTTGTACGATGGAACTACCGACCCGTTAGAGTTCATGAGCGCCTTCAAAGTCATGATGGACATAATGAGTTACAATCCCAAATAGGAAGATACGACTTATTGTCAACTCTTAGCCGAGAATCTAACCGGTGATGCTTTGGTATGGTTCACCAAGTTACCCACGGGATCGATTAAGAGCTTCAATCAACTTGCCGGGTTACACATGAAGCAATACGCTCTGTTTGTCAACCAAGACACCTCTACAGCGGAGTTACGGTCTTTGAAGCAAGGATTTGATGAGTCCTTGAAGTCGTATCTCGAACGCTTTATGAAAATCCTAACTAAGGCTAAAGTCAGTGACAATATGGCCATTGAGGCTCTAAGAAGCAGAATGGTTACAGACGAAGCCATAAGGAGAAATCTTTTTGTGAATCGGCCATCTACAATCTCGGATGCCCTTTGTAGAGCGTCAAGGCATTGAAACTATGTGGAGGAAAAGAAAATCCTCACTAAAACTCAGCAACACTCGAGAGCGAAACAGTCAAAAGAGGAATATCATGAGCCGAGACAACATAATAACAGAGGGAAAGAAATCTCGGCTACAACTTTTCAAGTTAGAGAAACTAATGGCTCAGCTCGTAAGAAGCCATTCAACAACACATACAATCAAAGTGAGTATTCTGTATTCCACAATGGAACCGGTCATTCCACTTCAAAGTGTAAACAACTGCAAGCACTACTTGCCGAAAAGTTTAGCAAAGGTGAGTTGAACATCTTAGAAGAAGAGACTCAAAAGTTCAAAGCACAAAAGCGGAAAAAGTCAAGTTGCGAGAAGCAACTTACAAAGCGGCAAGCCATAGCGGAAACGCTAAAAAAAAATCTAAACGGCAAAAGTAGGACAAAGAGACCAACAAAGGTCTCCAAGGGTGGAAGTCAATGTAATCATGGGTGGATTACAGTTCTGTGATGACACTATAAGATCAACCAAGAAGTACGAGCAAAAGGTTTTAGCATCGGTCAATCTTGAACCAGTCACTCAGAACTTAGGAACAGTGGATTCCGAAAAAAACATTCACCACGAAGGACGTCGAAAGAGTAAGCTTCCCACATAAAAAACCGCTAGTTGTAAAATTAAGAGTAGCCGACTGCGATGTATTTAATCTTCAAAAAACACTGGACAAAATGGCATTACCAGACGTTCGACTTAAACTGGTGGATAGAACACTGACTGCGTTCGATGGAAGCACAATTAATGCGATTGGAATGGTCAAGTTAGCAATCTAAGTTGCCAGAATTACGACGTGGATCAAGCTCTTGGTGGTAGATAAACCATCGATTTACAATATGATCCTAGGAACACCATATTCACGTGATGAAAGCAATCCCGTCAAGTTATCATTATTGCGTAAAGATCCCAACAAACGAAGGAGTTTACATGCTTTGGGGAGATCAGAAGATGTCCCGAACTTGCTTTATCGCCGAATTAAAATTATGAAAAAACTCATGTATGATCATAGTGTCTGTGAGCAGGAAAGCATTCTCGGAACCTACCGCTCCCGAGAAGCCAGATCAATCAACCGTTGAACTCGTCAACATCAACCTGACAGACTCATCTAAATGCGTAAGCATCAGAGTCAACTTGAGCAAACCAATCCGAGATGAGTTAATTCAACTTTTGGAGAAAAACGTAACAATATTCGCATGGACGGTAAAAGATATGCTTGGAATAAATCCAAAGATTGCAAGTCACAGATTGAATGTCAATCCGACACACAAACCAATCAAGAAAAAAAGGAGAAAGTTGGGACCGGAAAGGACGAAAGCCGTAATATACAAGGTCAAAAAGCTAACTGACACCGGATCCATCATCGATGTGCATTACCCGGAATGGTTAGCCAATCCAGTTGTCGTCCCCAAGAAAAATGGGAAGTGGCAAGTTTGCGGGATTTTACCAACCTGAATAGAGCTTGTCCAACAGATAGTTTCTCGTTACCAAACATCGATCGAATTGTCGAAGCAACAGCTGGAAACGAAATTCTTTTATTTATGGACGCTTTCTTGAGATATAATCAAATTAGGATGCATCCCGACGATATGGAGAAAACTTCGTTCATAACACAACGAGGAACTTACTGCTATAAAGTTATGCCATTCGGAGTGAAGAATATCAAAGCAACTTACCAGCATTTGGTCAATAAGATGTTTGTCGACCAACTCGGACAAACAATGGAAGTATATATAGACGACATTTAGTCAAATCACTAAAAGCAGAAGATCATGTCGACCACTTAGCACGTTGCTTTCAAACTCTGAACGAGTATCAGATGAAGCTCAACCCGGCAAAGTGCACCTTTGGAGTAACCTCGGGAGAATTCCTCGGCTACATAATCACTCAAAGGGGAATCGAAGTAAAACCAAAACAGATTAAGGAAATCCAAGAGTTGCCTTCGCCGAAGAACAAACAGGAAGTTCAAAGGCTAACTAGCCGAATTGCCGCATTAAATCGATTCATCTCGCGCTCAACAGACAAGTGTCTTCCGTTCTACCAGTTATTACGAGGGAACAAAGAGTTTAAATGGGATGAGGAGTGCGAAAATGCTTTTTCTGAATTAAAAAAGTATCTTTCGACTCCACCAATCCTGGCAGAACCCGAATATTGCGGTCTCAGCATCGACAGTAAGTAGTGTACTCGTTCGAGACGATATAGTAACTCAGCACCCAATTTTCTATACCAGCAAGTAGGGTCATAACCTCGGCAAGGAAGTTATGACCCTACTTCTTGCCTCATATCATCATTGTGTTACCAAATCATCCGCTACGATTAATATTGCACAGTCCGAACCAGTCCAAAAGATTGACTAAATGGGCTATTGAGTTATGTGAATAAGACATCAAATTCAAAGGAAGAACATGCGCAAAGTCTCAAGTACAGGCTGACTTCCTAATTGAATTGTCTCCCAACTTGGAACCTTTAGAATCGGACAAAGTTCTTCAAACCTGGAGAATTTACGTAGATGGGTCATCCTCCTAACACGGTTCATGAGTTATAATCAAAATAGAGAGTCCAACTAGAGAAATTTTAGAGTAATCTTTTCGACTTGCCTTCCCAGCGTTGAATAACGAGGCTGAATATGAAGCATTGATTGCGGGATCAAGCTAGACAAAGAATTCGAGGCAACCAAAGTTAAGTGTTACTGCGATTCTCAGCTAGTGGTCAACCAAGTGAGCGGAGTTTATAATACAAAAAACGACCGAATGTAAGCATATCTCAAAGTCGTCAAGGAATTGACAAAGGATCTAAAACTCAAAGTCAACAAAATTTCCCGAGCGTAAAACACTTCAGCTGATGCCATGGCAACTTTAGCGTCTACAACATATCCCATTCAAAGACGAATTATACTAGTTGAAAGTATAGATCAACCGAGTATAAGCCTACCAAAAGGAGATCTCAAACTCGTCTCACCAATTGCCGCCATTGTGGAAGAATTTGATACCGAGATGTCAGACATCAAGCAACCCAGAGAACAGAAAATCTAGTGGAGCGATGAGATCCTTGCATACATCATTGATACAGAAACTCCAGAAGATAGGTAGGCATCTCGTCGACTCAAAGCCAAATATACTTTCTATGCCAAAGTCAATGGAGAGTTGTACCAGTGAAGCGCAAAAAAAAATTCTCCACACTTGCATCCAGGGAGATGAGGTCACTGAAATCATAAAGGAAACAGACGACAGAGTCGGTGGAAATCACAACAATGGAAGATTGCTAATGCATAAAATCTGAACTCTCATATACTATTGGCCAAGTATGGCAAAGGATTATATGCAATATGCAGCCAAGTGCGACATATGTCAGCGATATGGACACATCATCCATGTCGTATCCATTTATGCGGTGGGCAATGGGTATAGTTGGATCATTGTCTTCATCTAGGCAAAAATGTTTTATGATTTTTATGACATACTACTTCTTAAAATGGGTCAAAGTCGAGGCATACTTTAACATTAAGGATAGAGATGTAGTCAAGCTCGTGTGGAAGAACATCATCTGCCGACATGGGCTACCTTATGAGATTGTGACCGACAACGGATCTCAATTCATCTCGGTAAAGTTTACTAACTTTTGCTCTCGATGGAACATCTGAGTAAGTAAATCGATTCCACGAAACCTGCAAGGAAACAGACAAGTAGAGGCGACAAACAAGCAGATACCAGATGGAATCAAGAAAAGGCTTACAGACAAGAAAGAGAATTGGGCTACCGAGTTGGATGGTGTATTGTGGTCACATTGGATAACACTGAGACGCTCAACAGGACGAACTCCTATTTTCCTCTCTCAAGGAATGGAAGCAATGGCCCCAGCAAAAGCAACGGTTCAAATTTGCGTCGAGAAATTTTTCCCAATAATGAAATTTCAAACATCAAAGTAATGGAAACAAGTATTAACGACTTGGAAGAAGAACGCGACGAAGCACTTCTCAGAGTGTAAAACTATCAACAACAAGCCGCAAAATACTACAACAAGAATGTTCATGGACGGCACTTCGCAGTAGAAAATCTAGTACTCCGAAAAGTGTTCGAGATTACGGCTGAGCCAAACGCGGGAAAACTCGGCACCAACTGGGAAGGGCCGTACATCATTTGCAAAATCGTAAAATCTGGAGTTTACGAGGTCACAACTATGGAAGGAGATATGGTTCCACGAAGTTGGAACTCCATCAATTTGAAGCGTAACTACTATTGAAGATGCACCAACTTGGTGACCTAGATGCATTACTTGATGCATCCCTATCTACTTAATTATGTAATCAGAACTACGTTTTGGCTTGATCCATTCAGGGAATGTAGGTAGCCTTCGGGTGCAACTAAAACTAAATAAAAATTTTATAAGTCTCCAGGGTTCGGCAAAAAATAATAATAATAATAAATAAATAAAATAAAGGGGTACACCCTAACTTGCGAACGTTGAGACTAAATTCTCGCAAACGACGAAACATAGTTTTGTACAGAAAGATGGGATGCATTCTTGCAAAGACAAAGAATAACTTTTCCAATGTTGAAATCCTCGATGAAGACGAAACATAGTTTCCTAAAGAATAAGTCAAAATTAAATTCTCATATGAAAAGCCGAGCCTTAAAATCTCGCCGAGTTAGAAACTAGCAAAACTATCTTATATAATCTTTAGCAAAGGCAGAAATACTCTCATTTAAAGCCAAATCTTAAAATCTCATCGAGTCCCTAAAACTTTGTTCGTATTTAAGCTGAGTCTTAAACCTCGCACAATCTAAGCAGAGTCGTTAAAATCTCGTCGAGTCCCTAAAATCTCGCTCGTATCTAAGCCGAGTCATAAATCCCTAAAATCTCGCTCGAATTTAGCCGAGTCTTAAAACTCGCACAATCCAAGCCAAGTCTTAAATCTCGCCGACTCCCTAAAATCTCGCTCATATTTAGCCAAATCCTAAACCTCACATAAACTAAGCCGAGTCCCTAAAATCTTGCTCGAAATATAAATCTCGCACGAATGTAAGCCGAGTCAATTAAACTCTGCCAAAACCAAAGATCTCGTTGTAGTAAATTGAGTCTTAAAACCTCGTTGAATGAAACTTCAAAATTTTTTAAATGAAGCAAAAATATCATACATTTAAAAAATATAAAAGGCAATGTTTTTACAAATTTCCCATTAAAGGGAAAGCATATGTTCTTGAAATATATAAAAAAAAAAAGAGAATAACTATTTGCCAGTCTCGGCCCGCTCGACTGTGGATTTTAATTTAACGGGTCATAAAAAAAGTGATATAATGAATGACTAAAATCAATTTTTCTAGATTTCTTTTAAGATAATGTCAGAAAAGTAATATAGATTGGATAAGATGTTAAATGAATGATCATGAATAAATGTTACAAATATTGGATAGATTTTAATCTAAAGGTTAATGACAAAAATGATATAATGAATGGTCAATATCAAACTTTAAAGATTTTCTTATATGATAATATCGGAAAAGTGAGATATGTTAGATAAGATTTTAATCAAACCATTGATGATCGTTGTGATCTAATGAATGGCTAAGATAAATATTTCAGATTTTTTTATCTTTAATTTTGTTTATCTATAAAAGTACATATATCCATAAAAATATTAGTTACTTCACTTCTGAAATATTTTCAATTTTTTATCTTTATTCTCCATTTTTGGATTTTCAAGAATTCTATTCTCTATTTTCAGATTTTCAAAAGAGTTTTTTTTTCCAAAATCTTTGATGTGATTGTCTTGACTATCAATTACAAAACCTGCAATCATTCTTCTTTCGCTTTACTATTGTTTTCGTTACAAATCTTGATATGAATGTTTGATATCTTTTGCATGAATTAATCCGAATTTTGACTTTGAATTGATTTGTTAGATGAATATAAAAAAGAGAGAATTTCACCTCTGAAATATCATCGATTTCTTAATTTATTTCCTTTATTTTTGAAGTTCATACAAAGCTTCAAGTGGAGAGAATAAAGTTAATTCTAGAGTGATCACGTCTTGATACTCATCATAGAGTAGACAAGAAATTTTACTGAAGCAAAAACAAACGGCTATGTGATTTAAATTTTAGTTCATTTGGCCTCATTATTTTGTATTTTCCAATATGGAGAAGTACCAAGAGAAGTTCAAGGATATTAAAGAGAGATGTTTTGAAAGATACTTATTGCCTCCTAAGAAAGATGATGTGAGTAACCAGAAAAATGTTCTTTACAAAGCAATCATAACTCGTAAGTATTAAATCTTGACAAAGAGATAAGGTGGGGTAAGTTTAGTGAATATGATTGCGATTATGCAGGTTTGGTTTGGTTTAAGAGCAATCTATTATCTAAAATTGTGTTAATTAAATTGTTTTAGATATTACGTTAAGTTTGCTCACATATGTATGTAGTAGAAGGCGTTCAACTAGATATTGAAGATTCAAACGAAGCTTTAAAGTAACATTTCATCACAAACTTCAATAGATTGGGTAATTTTTAGTGTTTTCTAAAGTCAGTTGACTGACTCTTTCTTAAACAGAGACTATTTCATTGGGTTAACCAAAACCCTTCATTTCCTCCTCCAAGGTCCAACTCCATGAGTGTTTCCGACAATATTGTGCCACCGAGAAGGAGACATAGACGAACAAACGATGTTATATTTGGGGCAAAGGACATAGAGTTGATCCTCGATGGAGACTCAAGTCGTGAAAAGGAACTAATGAACGAGCTTTCTAATGAGATTGTTAAGCTGAATGACTAGACTACTTAAGGTGTGAAGAGAAAAGCACGCAACAACATTGACCCTTTAACAAGAGCACACCATAGATATCAACCTTATATTTCAGATGAATTGTAGCAGTCTCAGCTAGTAAGAAGCTAAAAAGAAGTTGAATCTTATCCTAAGAAAGTCATACAGTAAGTAAGATACAATGCATGATTCTATTTACTAACGAATCAACCACAGATAAGTGCTTTTTTGTACTGTCACTTTTCAGGATCTTGGCAAATCGAGAAGCAATTAGACTCTTACTCATTTGGTTTAATCAAACTAAACGAACAAGAACATAGAGTGCTTGTATACTTTTAATTTTGATGATGTTCGACCTACTTGAAGTTCTACTGTATTTCTAAGGTACTCTAGTTAACTTGATGTGTCAATGGTGTATGCACCAAAGATTACTTGATCTCCAACCTCCCTAAGATCAATTGTTTTTATTTTCTACGAGAATTAGATGACATAATTAAATATAGTTTCAAAGAACTTTTTTCTTGGAAAACCCATTACAATCAAATAATGGTGAAGGACATTTATATAAGTTGAGGTTGTTATGTTTTATTATAATAATAATAATAATAATAATAATAATAATAATAATAATAATAATAATAATAATAA
>OVAX01002804.1:0-25558 GCA_900406405.1 Lepidium africanum | reverse complement strand
GGTCACAAAATGAATGGTAAACGAGTCCTAAAACTAGTGAAAATGCACACATATCACTGCTTTGCAGACAATGGTTCGTGTGGGTGAAACAAGGAAACCAGCAAAGAAGGTTAGGAGACCTTCTAATCCGGAAGCTGGACCATCTTTTGGTGGGAATTCAGAAATCAGCGCACTTCCACCGTGGCCTAAAAACTGATCCTTTCTACAAGAAGAGGACAACAGAGGAGGATGGCAGAAGTTCCATGGGATCTTTTATGATCAGTTGCTGAGGAACAAGATGCTTCCAATGAAGTTTGTTTGTCCTAATACCCTCGACAAGTTTGGACTCCTTGATGATGTTGGCATGATGCTAGAGAGGCTCAGTTTGGGTACAGTTGCGTACAAAGCCTATCCGCTGTACCCACAGCCAGTTCGTCAGTTGTTGGCTACATGTGATATTCATATGGCTGCAAATCCTCATACTCCAAATTACGTTGCGTACTTCACATTTATGTACAAGGGAGTATTGTACACGATGACCATTAGAGATATCTGCAAGTTGTATGGCTTCATAGAGGACGATGAGGGACAATTACCTTCTTGAGATGGTACAGCTAACAATGCCCTGTGGCATATTTTAGCAGACGGAGGTTTTCAGGATCGTCATTCGAAGCTTACGCACATTAGGAACCCAATAGTTCGGATGGTAGCGAAGATTATGGGTTCTACTATTTTGTGTAAGAAGACGAATGGAGCAGTTTCGAAGCCCAAGCTGGAGCTTCTTCATCACGCCATAACTCCTGCACTCCCAGATCTCTATGGTGACAAGCTTGCTCCTCAATATGCACCTGTTGACATCAATTGGGGATTTGTGTTTGCCAAGCTGCTTCCAGAATGTCGCTTCAGAGGCCTACCCAGCTCACCACTCAAGGAGACCATTGGCAGTCTTTTCACACCGATCTTCATGTTTCACAGGTTGGATCTTAGCAACACTCAGAAGATTAAGAAGATTCAGTACATGGATGACAAGGCTTTGACTAATTTCACCTACATCACTGAGAAGACGAAATGGAGGTATTACTCTCAAGATTGGTATTCGTGTTGGTGCAAGCTTCCAGCTCCAGCAGTTACTTCAGTCATTTGCCGGTCCAATGTGATTTTTGAGCCACATATCGATCATCTGGAGATTGCCAAGATTGAGCAGACTCAGCATCCAGTTCGCTGTAGTGCACCTTGGGGACCAGCTTTCATTTCTCCCGCGCCTACACATCATCAACCCAATGTCACGTAGACACTTAAGCACCTCATTCTAGAGTACAATGAGGAATATGATGTCCCTCCATTTTCAGATGACTTCACTAATAGAGAGTACATGCACTGCCACTACGAGAATGAGAAGAGAAATCACTCGATGAAGAAACGCCTCTGGGAAGCACTTAGAAAGATTCATGTTGCCTTCTGTTTGAGCACACCTTCAGTGGACAGAGCCGAGACTAGCACCAGAGCAGAGGTGACTAGAGCTGACATTGCTGGACGTCAGTCTGATGATGCATCTAGGGATGAAGATGATCAGCCTTTAGATCATTGCCTACCGCATCATCATCGAGCTCCGGGAGACAGAGAGAGTCAGAGTCCACAGTAATTCTATCGCGTTTCTCAACCATTTTCTTATTTATTTTCTATTATACACTCTTTTTCTTTTTATTTTATTTTGCTGCGTAAGTCATGCTTTCCTTCAGCTTATTTTCACATTGGGACAGTGTTAAGTAAGTCAGGGTGAGGACACTTGCTGTGACTAACGCCTTTTTCTCTTTTGTTTTTCATTTTAGATTTGATTTTTCCAGACATTTTCTGCTTATTTGCTGTCTTTTTGAATCTTAAAGCTGATGTTTAGGAATTATGATTTTCGAGGATATTTGCATTGTTATGAACTAAGTACCATTGATTTGCACTTGTCAGGTATCGATTGACTATTGGAAAACCCAGAGACAAAGTAACTTCTTAGTAACACCGACGTCCATCTCAATATTCAGAGAATCTCATGCCAATTTCAAGCTTAAATTGACTTAGTTTTCTTGTCAAGAAGGTTGGAAATACATCGGATTTGCTTATTCCTTGTGTTCAATGACATAAATTTCCTTGTAAGTATGCTTCCTCCTCTCTCCATCATTTCGAGCATTCATGTTTAATTCTAAAAGTAACTACACATAAAGTTGTACATTTGTACTAGGATGAGGGTAAAAGTCTCTCAATGAAGTTGCTTGTATTTGAGTGAATTTGGTGATTTGAGGATAACTCCAATAACGTAACCTTTCTCTTGAATATTGTTGCTTACAGAGAGAGACACCAATGAAGCTACTTGTGTTACATTCTTTGAGTTACCAAAGAATGGACCAATAAAAATAAAATAAAATGATACCCTTGGTAAGTAGGGAGAAATTGGTTGAATGAAATTAGAGGAAAGGAATCAAACTGAAGGTATTCTTGAGAATCTAGAGAGGAGTTCTTATGTCCTTTGATAGATATTCCCTCGATGAGACATCACCTATAAATATTAAGAAGTCGGTATGGTGCATCTAGGTCACTTATTTGGATGGTGAAGCTTAACCGGAACAGTTGCTAAGTCTAGGGAAGTATAAGGTGGTCTCGATTCTGACAGGTAAGTATCATTTGCTTTACTGAGGGATTGATGTGCAATGTCTTATGACGAATGAGTTCCTTTGAGTGGAATCAACCTGTTAGTCTTTCCTTTCTTTGCTTGAAGACAAGCAAGAAGGTAAGTCTGGGGGAATTGATATACCTCATTTTTATCGGTTTTAAGTTCACTAATTCGCTTATTTTCAGAGTCTTTGTCTACATTATAGTCTTTACAGGAGGAAAACAAGATGGATTTGGATTATACCCATAGAGCTTCGTTTGGGAGGATTTGGAGCATTTTCTAGAGTTTCAGCAAAAGGAGCTGATCGATCAGTCAAGCCTTTGATCAATCGATCACTCTCTTCAGCGAGAGCAACACTCGATGTGAAGATCGACCGACCAAAGGAGATTGATCAATCACACCAGCACCAGAAGCATACACTTGACTTGTTGATCGACCTTACATCTCAAGATTGATAGATCAAGCTGTTTGAAGAATCATATGCTCGACCTCGTGATCAACCAAGTTATGTTAGAGATCGACCGTTCACCAGCGATCGATCGATCAACTTCTTGATCGATTGATCATCGAAACCACGAAAGATAACCGAATTTAATCAAAAGTGCAAACTTGGTTCTTCATGGATACGATCCCTAAGTACTATTACTTCAACTATTATACACTTGCAATAGATTACTAGGGTAAAACCTGCGTACATCACCTATACGGTGGAATGTTGTACACGATAAGCTTTACGGATTCAGGAAACTTGCACAGGGACACGTGCCATCACTTAACGGTCAGGTCAATTCAACTTTGTGGCACATTATAGCAGACAGAGGATATCAGGCTCGTGCATCAAAGCTCATGCACATCAGAAACCCAGCGGTTCGGATGGTACCAAAGATCATTGGTTCTATGATTTTTGGTAAGAAAGAGTGAGGATTAGTGACAAAGGCCGAGCTGGAACTACTTCATCACGCCATAGCACCTGCAGTTCCATACCTCTATGGCTATATGCCTCCACCTCAGCAGGCGAACCTCAACATCAACTGGGGATTTGTCTTCGCTGAGCTGCTCACAGAACGACGCTTCAGAGGATCACCCGGTACACCAATGAAGGAGAATTTAGGGAATATCAGCGCTGGAAATACGAGACCGAGCGGAGGAAACACTCTATGATGAGACGAATCTGGCACACACTTTGGAAGATTAAAATGCATGTGCCCTCTTGCATGAGCGATCTTCAGGGAGTAGAGCTGACACGAGCACAAGAGCTACAGAAATGAGACCCATTGTTGCTGGACATGGGCTTACAACCACATCTAATGAGGAGGAGTACGACCAGACATTGGAGGACTGCTTACCTCACCGTCGTAGAGCCCCGGGAAATCGAGAGAGGTGCAGCCCAGAGGAGCTCAGAGTTTGATCGGCTTTCTTACCTTTTTTCCTCTTTATTTTTCTATTTTATGTATTTTTTAATCTTATTTTTATGCGTAAATGCTTTCTTCAGGCTTATTCTTACACCGGGACGGTGTGAATTAAGTATGGGGGAGAACACTTGCTTTGACTAATGCTATTTTCTTTCTTTTGGTTTTTTCTTTAGACATTTACTGTTTTTATTGAGTCTTTTTGAAACTAAAATCTGATTGTAGAAACTATGATTTTCGAGGTTTATTGCATTGTCGTGAACTAAATACCATTGATTTGCACCTGACAGGGATCGATTGACTATTGGAAAACTCAGAGACTACAAAACTTCTTAGTACCACCCACTTTCTTTTGGGTATTTTTAGAATCTCATGTCGGCTTCACACCTAACCTGACTTAATCTTCTTGTCAAGGAGCTGGTATACATAGGATCGAGTTCTCTTCTTAGTGCATTGACATGATTTCTGCTCTCTCAATCTTTTCAAGCATTTATGCTTAATCTAAGGTGACTAGATAACAAAGTTGTGTGCACTGTTTTTAGCTGAGGGTAAAAGTCCTTCAATGATACTGCTCTTGTTAGCTTACTAAGAAGGACTCCCATGAAGCTACTCTTGCTTACATCATTTGAGCTACTAAAGAACCAACCAATAAAAAAATTACAATGATACCCTAATTAAGTAGGGAGAAATTGGTTGAAATCAAATGAAATGAGAGGAACGGAACCATATAGAAGGTAGTCCTGAGATTGAAAGAGAAACTCATATATCCTTTGATTGATGTTCCCTCGATGAGACCACACCTAGATACATTAGGAAGTCGAGATAGTGCATTTGGATCACTTACTTGGATTGTGGAGTTCGACCTTACGTCCCAAGATCGACCGATCCAACCACTCGAGTGATTTGCACCTGACTTGAAGATCGACTAACTACTGCTGAGATCGATTTATCATATAATGGATTGATTAATCTGTACCTGGATCAATCGATCATTGAAGCATCGAAGACAGATCTAATTTTTTAGTTTTGTACTCAAGGTTTTTTAAGACATATAAAACTAGGTTTTTAGATTTTTATTAGAACAAGTTTGGGTATTACAGCGTATACACATTTGTAAGCAAGGGAGAAGAATTCCTCCTCAACCTTGAGAAGATTTCTAAACCCTTTTATATCTTTTTTCAATTCAATTATGTTTTCTTCTTTTATGAAATTTTCTCTTTCAATTATGTCTGAGTAGTCTCATGATTAGGGTTAGAGTTTTCTAGGGAAAGGAATCAATGATTTAGGAACAAATAGGGCTCAATTTTGTGTGTTCTCCATTTATTGGTGTGTGTAATGCTTAGATTAACCTAATCACCTAGTCTATGATCTTATGTTGTTTAACTCTTCAAAAGCCTGTTAGATGCCTGAACTAGCATCTATGCACAACTAGTCCTTAACCAACGAAAGCTGATGTTAAGGCTAGTTGTGGACATATTAGACCCAATCCATAATGCATGTTTACATCTCTAGGACGAACAACAATAAGGATTGCTAGGTTGTTAAACAGAGTAGTAGGCACCACGACAGTGGGTTTGCTAGAATCTACGTCTAAGTCGAGAATTGGTTGAATGTACGCCCTAAATAGTTTTCCTGATTTGTTTTCCTGTTCCTAATGAATTCCCGATGCCTGATGCTTTTAATATTAAGTTTTAATCGTTTAAGTTGAAAGTTTTTATCACCTTCTTAACTGTTTAACTTTGCTTGAGTTGGGATTAAGTAATCAATAGTGCAATTCTTGGTTCTTCATGGATTTGATCCTTAAGTACTACTACATTTTCTGTGCACTTGCAGTAGATTCATAGGGTTAAAACCTATTGTATCATGGAGATCGGTTTTTAGCTCGAGGAATCCAATTTACTTGTGATAACTTTGCGCATGGAGATCTCATTGCTTACATCAGAGATGACATAACAACCTTGACGAGCAAAGATGAAAATGTTTGGGTGGGGATTAATTCCGGTGTATCAGTGAGAAGAAAGGTAGTGAAGCTGGTTTGGATAAACGGGAATGTGTGTTCATCAAATTTTACATGTCTTGAAGTATATATGCAGCAAGATTCGACATGGATACAGAGGTAGGTGCTTAGGTTAAGCAGTACTCTAGGAAGACACATGGAGCTGATCTATTGTCAAGCTTGTGAGAAATTTAGGGACGAAGCTAGGGGAAGCATAGACAACCAAAGATTCTCAGTTTTGTGTAATTTGGTTGAGATCCAAAGAGACTGGTGAATGGAGGAATCATATATGTGTCTTGTGAAGGCATTCGATTGATAAGGTAGGTGGCAGTGGATAGGGCAAATGTCCAGTAGTGTAGTGGAATGGAGGTGGGTGAGTAGAGATAACCCAATTTCGACGATGAGACAATGTTTTCTTTCGTATACACCGTTGTGCTCTGGAGTGTGAGGAGGAGTGGTGAGATGTGAGATACTGGAGGTAGCAAGGTATTAACGAAGAGCAATGAATTTGCCGTCATTGTAAGTGTACAAAACTTTTATTTTGTGGTTGAATCTGTTTTCAACAAGGGATTTGAATGGGATGAAAGTATCTTTGACTTAGGATTTGGTTTCAAGGGGAAAATGCCAAGAGTAGCATATGTGATGATCCACTAAAAGAAGGTAATACTTATAATTGTCGAATATTAAAATGGGAGAAGTCAAGGCATCAGCAAATATGTATTCTAAAGGATAAGTTTAGACAATGGAAATTTGGAAAAAGGTCTTATATAAATTTTATTGATAGCACATTCAGCGCAAACAGAGGTGGCTAAGTCTGAAAATAAGCATGGTAATGAAGAACATAAACAATGTTTGGAGGATAGGAATAGTTGTGTGGCCTAAGCGATTGAGCCAATAAGTTGCTGATGGTTTCGTCATTGAGGTGGCAGGGAATGAGGTTAAGGTTGTTGCCAGCCACTCATAGAGATTGTTCCGAGTCTCACTTCAAAGCAATGGGACCCATGAGCTCAACTCCGTCACCAAAAAATATGTGGGAAAGAGGGCCGCAAAGACGTTATTTTGATTGCACAAGTGGTAGATAGATATTAAGTTGCCAGTGATTTCAGTAACTCTCAAGACATCAGTGAGTAAAAGAAGATGAGAGTTATGAGGTAGAGAGACAATTTCAGTATGTGTCACAGGAAGTGTTGCAATATCACCAACAAGAATAGAATCGTTACCGGGATATGGTTGAACAGAATTGAGACCAGAGAGCTCGCTTTTCATGTGGTGAGTCGCGCCACTATCAAGAAGCCAATTTGTTGAGAATGTAAGAGCACTAACAACTAGATAGCGTTCTATTGTCATGGTGTGTTGTTTTGCGGTTGCTGTTGCAAGAATTGGTGACAGTGGCGAGCACTATGTCTGTGAACACCACAGATTTGACAAAGTCCTTGATAACTGATGTCTCATATTTAGCCTATTTTTCATTTCATTCTAGCATCATTTTCTAGTCATTTTGTTACATTACATATCATTTTAGGTTCACATAGAGTCATTTTCATGCATTAGAGTCATTAGGCTTTGCATTTGCACATTTTCTTGTTTTTCGGTCTTTCTAGGTGATTGGGACCTTACGTTATGGAGATTGGAGCTCAAATGATGAAGTTGGATGCTTGGAGAGTGGACTTATGCTTAAAGAGGAGAAGGCCTAGAGAAAAGGTTGAAAACTTGGCCAAAGTCGTGAAGGCCGGCTGCGGCTGACCTGCCAAGGTTGCGGCCCGAAGAGGTGGAGAAGGGTCGGCCACAACCAGACCCGCAACCTGCATTGGTCACGGGACCCATTGTCATCTGCAGAAGCAGGCCGTGAACAAACCTGCAACCTGCACTGGTTGCAAGAATGGAATGTCATCCGCAGAAGCAGGCCACGACCAGACCCGCGACCTGCACTGGTCGCGAGCATGGAAAGATATCTGTGGACAATCCTCAACCAGACCTGCAACCTATGTAGGCCGCAAACCGCGAACAACCCATGACCCTTGACTAGACCCGCGACCTGCGTAGGACGCAAACCGCGAACAACAAAAATTTGCTTTGATTTTTATTAGTTAAAACCGGTTTGTCCCGGTTTAGTTGGTTTGATTTAAGTGACTTAAAACCCTAATCCCATGGGGTATAAATACATGGATGGACCATCAAACACATTATGCTTTTTGTTATCTAAAGTTTTTAAGATCTAGCTATAGTTTTTCTCACTTTTCTCTCAAGAACATCTTTGAAGGTGATTGAGAACAAGCATTGAGATCCATTTGGATGATCCATATTTTTGGGTCATTTATTAGTCTAATTAAGAATATCTTGTTTATTTCTCTAGTCTTTTTTCATTATGCGTTGCTTTTATTGCTTGTTTGATTTCAATTTGATCATGAGTGAGTAGTCTACTAGAATGATTTAGATTTTGACTAGATCTAGGGCTTGGCTTTGATTGTTTAATGCTTAGGATTGTTAGAACCTCCTATATAAGTGTCCTTAATGCTAGATTCATCTTGATCACATGGATTTAGGTGCTAGGAAGATTATCGCCCAAGAAGTGTTCGATGAAATTCCCGATAGTCTATTTTAGGGATCTTTCTCCATAGCCTTCAAGAGATGATGTTATGGGATTGATTGGTCATAGTGGACTTGATTGTAAAGTATTTGGGATTCTTGATCTGATAAATGAGAGTTTAGTTTAGTCATTTCTCTTGAATAGTGATTAGTGCGATGAGAGTGGGCTAGTTTGGCTTTGATTATTGTGTTCCATGCCCTAGGTGGTGCATTCATTGGCTCCTTGTTGCGTTATTCATTCATTTGCCTTATCCCTAGGTTGATTGTCATTGCCTAGATCATTCGATTTTATCATATTGTCATTTGCTTGCTTAATTTCGATTGCATTTTTCTTTGCTTTTATCTTGTTTGCTTTGATTGTTGGTTTGACTATGATTAGTTGCATTTGCTTGTTTCTTGTTTTGTTTGTTTCTTGTTTTAGTTTCTAATTTTGCATCATCCATCTCTCTATTGCTCTATATCGACATAGGTCCTTGCATTCTGATATACATGCATTTTGCCCCATTTTAACAGCACAATTCATATCCATTCACATTCTCATCACATTCTCTGCATTTTAGAGTCCTTTAGGCTTGCATTGCATTCATTTAGCATGCACATTGCATTCGGAGCATCTCAGGTACCTTTGAGCCTATTTTGAGCATTTTGGAGTTGATTTAGCACAAAGACTGCAAGGATCAGCCTAAGACAAAGCACCTGAACAGAGGACCTTGCGAACTGAATATTTCACAAGCCAAATCAGTCCAGACTTGTCAGTACCTTGCGGTGCAGCAGAAAAACTAGGCCAGAATTGCAAAATCATAGAGCGCTCAATATCCAACTCTCCAGTCACCCTGCGAGTGCAGCCAAAATGAACCAAGCCAAACAGCAAAACTGAAGCATTCGCAGGCTGAACTCACATGGTAACCCTGAAGCTGAGAATTTTGGAATTGCTAGTATCCTGAAGGCCAGAGTTCCAATTTGGTAACAAGATTTTTGAGGTCAAATTATCAAATCCTTATAGTATATAAGGTTGTTGAACCAAAGTGAGCTGCTAACACTTAAGGTATGGATAGCTATCTAGTTCAAGCCAATTTAGTCAAAATGGTATATGGAAGTGATTCTGTCACACTCAACTTAAAAATGCAGAAACTAAGCAAGCAAGAAAAATAAGCATGGCATGCAACTATCTAGCAGAAAATAGGCATGGCAAAAACACATCTAACTTGCAAATAGAAACTAAATAAAAATGCAGAAACAGATCAAGTAAACTAAGCAGGTAACGGCGAGCGCAAATAATAAGACAGAGATGGACTTGTGAGGAGAGTGAAGTCAATGAACTAAATTGAAATCTGGGTTTTGATTTTATCTAACAACCTAAACAGGCAAGCAACGAATTAGGATACTAAGGTAAACAAGCAACTCCCGTGGTCATGAAATCTCAGTTCAGGCGTAACCTAACCTAATCCCTTGGTGATCACACGCCCAAACTGGCACTAACGCGCCTATCCTACATGACTAACTGACACTCTGAACATCCAATCCTTTGCGCCAGAACGCATCAATCCTAAACTGAACCTAAGCCAAGCATATCATCGAACACCTTTCGGGTGAGATAGCCTACAAATCAAATTATGAGTGATCAAGTCATAATAGGCATGAAGAACATTCAGTCTAGCGCAACTTATAGCAATATTCAAGCATAAACATCACAAACAGAGATTTACTTCATCTCCTCACAAAACTCTAAACGGACTACTCACTATCCATGGATACATGCGCAGCCTCTAACTTGAAAACAGAAAGCATAATGAAAGACATAAAATAAAGCTTTAAATGAAATCTAACCAACTTAAAATGAGAATCAAGCAGAAATCCTGAACTTTATAGGAACACAAAGAACAAAATCAAAAAGAGGCAGAAACTAGGTTTTTCTTTGATATTGCGTTTTTTCGCTTAAAAGGGTATTTCTAGGGCCCAACATACAGAAGCCTTAATTCGAGTCAACAAAAAGTAAAGTCGGTCAAAATAAATGTAGTCGGTCCGTTTCGCTTCAGGGGTGACTGGCGAGTACAGGGGTCGAGTTCAGATGGTCCAGCTTTAGTTAGAGATGAAAATCTCAGCTTTGAGGGTCACCAGGCGAATTGGTACAGGCTAGCTCAGTTTCAGCTTCAGCAAATGCTCCAAATGGTTTGCACTCGCCTATGCATGGCGAGTTCAATTGGCTAGCTCCCCAAAAATGTGGTTTCTGGCTAAGTATGGAGGTTGAACTCGCCACTACCAGGCGAGTTGTATTGACGAGTTGAGGGGTACTTGGCTTGCACAATCTCCAGTTCTTGAGGTTTTGGCTCGAGCTCTTCAGTTTCATGCCTAACTTGCAGTCTTCAGGCTTGTTCTGCTCCAAAATGTTCCATTTTTCCTGAGATGCTCAAAATGCTATGCAAATGCAAGAATGATCCTAATGGGACTCTAAAATGCATAGTATGGAACGTGAATGAATGCAAACATATGCAAACTATGAAGCTAAAATGGGTAAAATGCATGAATATCACAATTTGTAGCCTGAACTCGCTTGGTAACCCTGTAACCCTGAAGCTGCGATATTTGGAAGCAGCTGAAGCTGAATTCTAAACTCGCCAGTACCAGTCAAGCATCACCCACCGACTTTATTATTTTGCTGACTCAGAATAGGGCTTTTATTTTGGGGATCTATAAATACCCCTTAGAGTGAAAAACGCAGTAAGCGAGTCTTGACCCCTGTTGGCAAGATCAAAAGCACTTTTGTCTTAGTTTTTGCTACTTTGATGTTGAATCTCTTTTGATACAATGAAAATCTGAGTTTGTTTCTTTGATTGAATCTTGTTTATCTTTCTTTCCTCTTTCTAATTTTGCACTTTATTTCATCTTCTAGGTTTATGCAATTTTTCATAGTTTGTGAGTAGATTCCATTAGGGCTCTTAAGGGAATGAGTTAAATTAGTGCAGATCTAGGGATTTCCAGGCTTGCTTAAGGGTATTCATGTTTAGATCTCTTCAGTTTAGGTGGTCTTCATGCCTATTCCAACTTAGCTACTTGGAATCTGATGTTAGGCTTTCATACACCTAGTAAGTGTTTGATGAAATGCTTGAATGAGCTTAGTTCTGAGATTTACATTTCTAGCCTAAGAGATTAGATGTCTAGAGTGTTTATTGGCCTGAATAGATTGTTTCTTCATGCCAAACTGAGTGTGTAATCACCAAAGAGATTTGGGTTAGGTCACACTTGGATTGAGATGTCTTGATCATGAGAATGACTTGATTGTCTCTTATTGAATCTATTGCCTAGAGATTAGCTTATTAGGTTGTTAAGTAAGCTACTGGAATCCCTAGTGAAGCGTTAGTCATTGATCTCACCCCTCTAGAACCCCAATTTTTATCTTGTCTTTTTGGCTTGATCGTTGCTCTGTTTAGTTAACATTTCTCTGTTTCCTTATGCTCTGTTTTTGTTTCATGCTATAGCTCTAATTTTTACTACTCCGTTTTGCATCTTGCTTATTTGTGATTGTGACAGAATCATTGTTTTAGGATTGGCTTAGATTAATTAGTGATTTGCATTCCTGATTGTTTGCTACAAACCTGGCAGGATTGATACCTATTGTACTACAATAGATTTGATAGCTAGGCCTAAAAACCTTGTTATCACATTCCTATTGTTGGTACCACTACTCCCTTGGGTACAAACCTCAAGTGCATACAACTACATAGTATGTTGTGCATTTGTTGAATCTATAAATTTAATTGCTGTTTGCTCTCAACACTTAGTACCCATCAATAACCACATGAGTTGCGATTGTCATGTCTCTAGTTTTGATATTGATTTTCTTGCCATTGGTACTGTTTTGGTACTCCTGTCTCTGGTATTGATTCTGAGGTGGTTGACTTGTGTTGTTCCAGCTACCGGAGGAGTGGTTGCCACCATTGGAGTTCTAATTGATGTGGTTACGATTTCCTCTAGCATTTGCATCATATGCTAAAACCGAAGTAGTGACATGAACAGTGGATGAAATCAGTTTAGTTTCATGATTAAGAACCTTCTCATGGAGTTTCAGAAAAGTAAGTCGAACTTCACTTCCTTCGGTTTGATCAATGATGGGTTTGTACTCTTCTAGTAGCCCTTCTAGAACATACTCAATCTGATCTTCCACATCCATGGACTTGCTGAGTATTGCTAGGTGATTGAATTTTATGGTAAGACCTTGAAGGTACTCGTCGATGGTTCTAGTACCTTTAGACAAAATTTTCAACTGGTGCTTTATTTGCTTCACATGCCCTATACTAGGTTTGGCATAAGTTGTGGCTAGAGTCTTCCAAATGTCAGTATCGGTTTGACAATGAGTGGGTAGAGACTAGATGGAAAGACAAAATAACCCCATAAAGACTGCTGAAGACAAGCTTGTCTTGTCGAGCCTAAAGAGTAGAAGCAAGGTTCTCTGATGCGGTGTTCTTGGCAACTACAGGAACATGTTGAGGAGCAGCGTCATGTTTCAAGTAGTTGGACATGGCATAAACATTAAGAAGCGCTTTGATCTACAGATTCCAAGTGATGTAATTTGTGGGTGTAAGCTTCGATACACTTGTCATTTAGATGTGCATAATTGTGGTGGGAGAAACTTCAGTAGTTTTAGATTGAGATATCGCATGATCAAGAGATTTGTGAGAAAATGTAAAGAGAAAAGATTTTCGAAAAGAGAAGAGTTAGATAATAACCCGCTCTGATACCATATAAGAAGGATGATTTTCTCATTTATGCTTAACGATGTTACAGACTCTTATATAGCAATATACAAGACAAGACCTAGGTATATACAGAAAAGGAATATACCAAGAATAATATACGGAAAAAGGAATATACTAAGAATGTTACAATCGTATATTTGAATATAGATGTGATTGACTATCCTTTCCTTAACATGCCTAACCTTTGATTCTTCAACTAAATTTTTTGGACATGTGATATAATCAATAGACATAGACTTCTTTGAGAATGTATTTCCATTCAAGGATTATCATTATCCATCTGATACTCAGGTACATATTAAAAAGAGATCCCATGATTCCACTAATGTTGATACCGATGTAATAGAGTGATATATTTGAATATTAGCTTTGTTTTCATGTTCATATTTCATTATTTTCATCACTTAGGACTCATGAATTCACATTTTAGTATAGTATTTTGCACCTTTTGCATTTTAGAGTTGTAGATAAATCGAGCTGCATATTTTCATGTTTGGAGTCATTTTAGGTCATTTTGAGTTACATTTGGAGCTTTAGAAACTCGGGGATGAAACACATTGGAAAAGAGGTGGATTGGATCAAGGAAATATGAAGAATTGGAGTAAAACACTCAGATGGAGTCTCGGGTCGACCAGCAAACCGACGAAAGGAGCCCGATCTAAAATGCATGCATGTGAAACATTCTGGTCCGTGAGACACTGACCCCCAGCCCGACTTGATGAGCTCGGCCGCATGAATGCATCAACCGAAGTCTTCTTGTTCATGGGACATTGACCCTCTGCCCGACCTCACCAGCTCGACCTCAGGAACACACATATATTTTTATGTTGGATCTGACTTAGTTTGTCCCGGGTCGATCCTGTTCCATTTAAAAATATTAAAACCCAAATGTTTAGGATTTTTTGAGACATCTTTCAATCTTTCTTTCATTTCTTTGAGTAGCCACTTGAGAGGAGAGGGAAAATTTTTGGAGACCATTTTGGGGATGATGATCTTTGGATAATCATTTCTTATATATTAAGATTTGTTCATCCTTTCTCTTATCTCTTTCATTATGTTTGTCTTTGCATCTTTTATTTTGAGTTTGTTAGTTATGTGTGAGTAGTTTATTAAATGGTTGATGGCTTGGTAGATCCTATGGTTAGATGATTACTTTTTGATACTTAGGTTGTCACATACCTTCATATTAGGTGTTCTTAATGCTAGATTTGAGTTGGTCTATTGAATATAGATGTTAGGAAGTTTCATGCCCGGAAGGTGTTTGTAAAAATTCCCGAGATACCTTTATATGAACATTTTTTCCATAGCCATTGAGAGATGAAGTTATGGTGATTAGTGGACTTAATGGACTTGTTCAATGCTTATTGATCTTTCAATTGGCAAATGAGAGCTTAACTCAATTAATTGATTAGTATAGAGGTCAATGCCATGAGAATGTGTTGATATAGAGTTGTGTTTCATGTCCTAGGTTGAGCTAAATGGTTCCTTGATGCATCCTTAGTTGTCTTTCTCTTAGATCAATTACCTTGCCTAAAGCCATTCTCTTTTGATTGATTGTCTTTGCATTTGAATTGTTGTTTTTGTTTAAGTCAGTTGTTTTAGTTGAGTTTGTTTTGATATTTGTTTGGTTTAGTTTGCATTGTTTTAGTTTTAGTAGTCTTTTACATCAATTAACTCATCTATTGCTATAGCTTAAGTCAAAATTCTTGCAATTATAGTGCGTTGATTCTAGATTCTCTGTGAATTCGATCCTCAAGCCATTAGGATTTGAATTAGATTTAAGACTATAGCTTTTTCTTTTGTTTCATTTTGATTGGTTACTAACTTTCTTGAAGTGCTTGTTCTTCTTGAAGGTACAATCACAAGGGAGAAAGAATGGCTTCGGATTTAGCCTCCATGATGAAAGCTTATTTTAAAGCACAAGAGAGAGAGATGGCCTCGAACCCCACTAGCTATCATGGTTTTGAAAGCACATCGACTTATCAAGAAGGACTTCCATATGGAAACTTTTCTCAAGGAAACCAATATGGATATGGTGAGAGATGTCAATCTTGGGACACGGAGTATGAACATGAGGAAACTTATCATTCCCCAATATCTAATGAAGAAGAGACTCATAGTTTGCATAAATTGGTTTTGGAAGGACAAGAGAGGTATTACAAGACCACTTTAAGCGAGATTGATGTCATTGAGTTTGCTTTGGATCAAAGCTTGAAGGATATGATCACTCACAAGAAGACGATGGATGAGATATGTTGATGGATAGTCATGAATGTAGCTCCATAATTACTCCATCCATGCCCACTAATATTTTGCCTTATGCCATTGAGGAGAACGAGCATAAGTACTTGAGTTAGGAAACAATGGAGGAGTTGGTAAACTCTTGGGACGAAGAGAGTGACAAAACCCAGGTCATGGATATGGAGACAAGTTCTAGCACTAGTGAAGAGTCCAATGGAATTGGTAAGGACAAAATCGACGATTACCCTTTGACTAGTGAGATCAATGCACCAAAAGAGGATCTTAAGCATTTATCAAAGGAGGATAAATTTATACAAGAAACTAAAAAAACCATGCAAAGATTTGAACTTCTTCTTGGTTGTGAGGTGTATGAGAATGTTGTGATAGGATATGAAGATCCTTGTGAAGATGTAGTGGTTGTCGAATGCATGGAAAAGACAATGGAAAACTCAAATGTTGAGAATGAGCTTTCAACTATGGAACACATGCATGTTCAACCCATATTTAAGCAAGAGACAAAGGTTGAAAAACCTATAGAGAAGCAAGATAATTTCATTGAAAAAGCCTACAAAGAAGGTTATGAAGAGGAATCTCCAAAGACACAACCCTTTAGCAAGCATCTTGGCATAATCTTCACTATTGAATTGGGTATAGATGATCATTGGAAGGTACCATCGTTTGAGGAGTTTAGGATGAAGGAATTTAGCGGATGATTCTATGATGAGCATGATATGGGAGATCCAAGCTCATGTCACACTCCTTTTCTTGAAAAGTGAATGGAGAGTCAATTCTCAGGACGCGTTTGTGGAGGAGACTCCGCTTTCCGGTCCTCTCACCACATAAAAAGCGGTATCCAACGTCGAGCTTAAGACGTAAACCAAGCGCACTTGCGTTTTGTCAACATGAGGTTTTTCTCTTAGAAGGTCATGAAAATAAAGTCTGTAGACTTAAGAAATCATTGTATGGTCTTAAGCAGGAACAAAACAATTGTTCAAGGAATTCAGTTTCACTCTGCTGGAGAGTGGATTTGTCACCAACAATGGAGATGCATGTATCTTTAGTAAACAAAGGGACTGATTGGTCAATACATGGACCGGTCGATCCTATATTCAAGAAAAATATTCGATAATTAGATCGACTAACTTCTTGTGATAGTTCGTTCTGACCCCGAGACCTATCGATCCCCTGCTAGACCGATAGATCCGACTTCCAAAGAAAAGGATGTTCGATCAAAAGATCGACCAGATTATTAAGATCGATCGATCTCAATTTAAAGACGTCAATGCCTAATCTATGGGACCGATCGGTCCACACTTGATTTCACATGGTTAACTAAATTGTACTAGAACCAATTTTAGACTATAAGATCTAGGTTTTTGCCTCTTTTCGAGTCGACACTTTCATTATTCTTTTTAGCCACTTTCCTATTGTTCTCTAAAGCTTCAAACAAGAGATTTCATTGTATTATGCAATTTTGATATGTTTATCTATTTTTATTTTTTTGTTTGTTCTCTTTGCTATGTCTGAGTAGTTCTGTAATCAAGTTTAGGGTACTCTAAGAATTTTAGGGAATTAATGAGTTAGGTCCAAATAGGGTTTATATATGTTGTGTTCTTCATCTGAAGTTAGTCATAATGTTTAAATTAGCCCAATTACCTAGCTTATGATAATAGGTTGTTTAGCACTACAAAAGTTTTTGTTCAAAAACTTGAAAGAACTTAGATGAGAAATTTTTCCTTAGCCAGCACAACTTGATGTTTACGTGTATTTTGAACTTATCGAACTTGAACTGTAGTGCCTGTTTAGGACTCTAGGTTCAAACGACAATTTAGAATTATAAGTTGCTATATATAGTTATCAACGCCACGACAGTGGAGTTGCTATACATGTATGTTCCATGTTAAAGAATTGCTTGTTAGTTGTGCCCTAAATAGTGTTTTGACTCATGAACCTAATTTCCTGAGAATTGCCCTGAACTTGATATTTTTATTCATCTGAATTCACACAGTTTAATTGCTTTGTTTTGTTTAATTACAATAACAACAACCATTTTGTTATTTCTTAGCTTGAGTTTAATTTAGAGATTCATAGTGTAACTCTTGGTTCTCGTAGATTTGATCTCTTCTATACTATTAAATTTAATGTGAACTTGTAGTAGATTCTAGGGTAAAAACTTGAGTGTATCATTTTTTTTTGCACATATTTTATTTGGATTGTTTATTTGCAAGTTTTAATTACTTTAATGGGTTTTTTTTTTGCTCACTTTTTACTTGACAAATTTCTTGCAATCCATGGTCATTTTTTTTTTTGCACAAAACCCTTATTTAAAATATATTTTCAATGTTTGAGTATAATATTTTCATTGTAAAGTATACATTTTCAATGTATTTTGAGATAGAACAATGGTTATTTTGATATAGTCATATAGATATGCATTAAAATACTCTAATTATTTTGCAATTCTTAACTTTTTTGACCAAATTAGTCATTGTTTTCCATGTTTTTCTTTCTCTTCCGCGCGAGTGCGGCTTAGGTTTACAACATATTTTTTCTTTCTCTTGCCGGTGTACGATGACATCGATTAGCACTTACATTGGTGGGATCTCGTCTGTTAGGTTATCAGGTGTACTATATTGACCTTCTCTGCATCGATGGAAGTATTGGCTCACCATAGTTGTTCTCTCTGGTTCTGATATGATGAAGTATCCTCGTTCCATTTTGTTTTGCCGATGATTTCGTCTCTCTCCTTATGACGTTGTCTGCAAAGTCTTGTTGGGATGGATGTATGGGTTTCTCGGTGGTGTTGTTTCTTGCTCGTGGATCTTGTCGCCTTGTTTGCTTTTAATCGGATCTGCCAAAGGCTTAGCTCTCGCTTAACCTTCCTTCACTGCAGGGGTGTGATAATCTCCTCTTTTGCTTATGTTGTTTATGGATTAGTTAATTTAGGTTTTTCCTCTTCCCTTATCAAATTTTAAATATAGATGGATCTTTTGGCTTGAGAATCTTTTTCTCCCAAGTTGTTGGTAGTTTTATTTTAGTCTAGATGGATTGTATTTTGCAGTCATTGCGTATTTGTTCTTTGAGTGAATTCTTGGTAGCTAGCTCATGAGGATATTGTTAGCAAAAGACGACTTCAAAGATGGAGATCCATCATTTTCGGAGATAGCAAGATTTTGTCTCTCGAATTTATTATTTATAGGTTTGAAGCCTCTTTTTTACGTTGGTTGTGCGGAAAACTTTTTTGCTTGACTTTATAAAGCTTGAATCATTGTCCCCAATGATATTTAAATGAATTGTAAAAATATATCCCTTTCTAGTTATAGTATTAAGAGTGGATCTATTGTTTTCTTTATGATTTATTGTAGTTATTATATCTTGGTGCAACAATTTCAATACAAATATCATTAACTCGAAACCCGAAGCATCCTCGAGTGGGGAGTGGGGTATTCCCCAATAAGTGCTTTGTTAATCCATCTTACATCAAGCCAATCAGGTGCCACACGTGGATCACAAATAGTCTGATTTCTTGTCGTTGTGTGAGCCTTTCTATTATTATTTTTTTTTTGATAAATGAATAATGATGTGAGCCTTAATCATAAATATATCACAACTATATGCTCCTCACTGTGGAAGAGCCACTACATGTAAATGTTGAGCAAGAAGAAGAAAATAAAATAAGATGGGAGAAGTTGAAGAAAGTGGCTTCAATGGCAGCTCCAATGATTATTGAAAACATATCTCTATTTCTTCTTCAAGCTACTTCTACAATAATCGTTGACCACAAAAGTGAGATCTCTTTTGCCGGAATCGTTCTTGTTAACTTTATTGCTAATGTTACCGGCTTCAATTTTCTTGTAAGAATCCTCATCGATAAATTGTGTTGATCCTCAAAATTTAATTTAAGTTTGACTCGGGTTTTACAATGATGGAAGAGAAAATTGAAGTATCAAAGTGAATTCTATTGAACAACGTGAGATGGTCTTATACGAGTTCGTTCTCTCCCTTTTATTGTTGCCTAATCCGATGATTTCGCTTCATCAAATCAATTATCATTAATGTTGACGAGCTCGTTATTTCCTTTTACATGCCCATCAATTTCGCTGTGATTGATTCGGTATTTACTATTTCGATCACGGGCTGATTTCCTGTTCCTTAATTGTCTTCAGGCTGATTCTTAATTGGGCATGTCCTTAATAGGCCTGATTAATTGGGTATCACCAACTGCCCCCCCAATCTTATCGAATCCGGATGGATTTGAGGAGATTCTCACTATGATTCCTGCGATTTTCTTTCCTCCATGATTAATCGTGATCCCACTTTTTTCGGACTTAGTGGCTCTATAAACTATCATTTTTCTTCATCTTTAGGTCGACGTATTTCCATTACGGTTTCCAAGGTAAACTCTTCATATCCCTCTACTTTATAGTTTTGTCTTACCTTTGTTGTTTCTTCCTCTTTCATACTTCTCTCTTCTTTCTTACTTTTCTTTCGTACCCTGCTTCTTTCACTGTTTATCTCCTATGGCTCCACTAACATCTCTTGGAAACCCATCGTCAGCAAAGGCTCGTTCCTCTGCCGGTCTGTCCAAATGTTCCGCCTCGAGTCATCCTCTCCTTACTGAGGGAGATTTGGAGGAGTATAGGGTTAAACATCATGTTTCCGGCGAAATTGATCTTTGTCTTTCTTCTAACTCCCTTCCGGGTTATATTTTGATTTCTTCTTCTTACTTTGATGACTGCATTCTTTCGTTTCCGACTCCTTCTCCTCTACTTTCTTTGCTCAATTCACTAGGCCTTTTGTTTAAAGAAATTGTTCCCAACCTTATGTGCTTAATGGTTGCATCATTGGTTCTTGCTCGTGAGCTTGGTGAGACACTCTGTCTAGGGATTTTTCTTCAACTCTTTACTGTTCGTAGATCTGGACCTCGCCCAATTTTTTATGCTTATGCATATCCGGGAGTTAGATTTCTCGAGGGTCTTTCAGTTCGTCAAGACGGATGGCTAGAAAAATCTTTCTACTTTAACCAGTGCCCGGGGTCAATTGGACACTTCCCTCCTGACAAAGTGCTCGATTCTAGTCACCTCGCTTGCTGTCTGATTTTTCATAGAGTAGATTTTACTTCGTGCCTGTCCCTTCTTGTTTACTTTACGAACTTACGACTATTACTTTTGCTTTCAACTTCTTACGAACCGGTTCTTGAAGCCAAGGAGTTATCGGCCTTAGTTCGGAGGTTCAAGCGGGCTGACTATCATTGGAGCTCATTTACTCCAGAGAGAGTTCGTCGTGCTTTCTTTCCCGTCATCCCTCTCCTTAAATATCCGATGGCTAGGTCTCCTTTGTTTCACCGTTCGGGTCGCGTTGAATCTTCTTTACACGCTGGTCAGCCCTTTTCCCTTTATTTATTATTAGATGTTTTTTGATTAAAGAAGAAATTGCTTATGGTGACTTTGCCATCGCTCTGGAGCATCTGCTCGCACTGACACCTCGAGTCGTCGCCGAGGTGGTGGTTCTTCTAGTTCTCTGGTTCGGGATGCTGACATTCCTTTCGATACTGCTGGGTCTATCCCAGAAGTGGAGCCCCCTGTGGAGCGGAAAAGGGGTAAAGAGCCTTGCTTCGGCAGAAGTGTTCATCCCCATCCTCCATCCGCTGGTGAGGGATACTCCAAGTTCATCTTTTGGTAACCTTCGTTACTCTTGGTCTTTCAACCATACTCGTGACCATTCAATCGTCGAGGATCCGCAAAAGTTGTTTGAGCATTTCCACCGCCTGATTCCGCGAGGTCATGCCCTTCCTCCGTTAGATTACATGGTGTCAAAGGACGCCTATATTGAACTTGTTGGTGCTTCCAGAATGGTAGTTTTACCCTCCCATATTGTATTTTCTACTGCTTATGTTGAAATTGTGACCATACTTGTTTGTTCTTTAGCTTATGGTTGCAATTAACAAGACCATTGACGGCTTTGAGTCTGGCTCCTTGGCAGGTGCAATTCTCAATTTTGCTGGTCCATCCTCGATGTGCTGATGGACTCAGTAAAGATCCTGAATGACGCGGTGGTAGCCCATGATAAGGAGATTGCTAAACTCCGGTGATGTGGACGATGCCTGGAAGAAGTTGGCCTCAACCAGTCGTGAAGCTGATTACACTATGAAGACGCTCCGTTTTGAATTCCATTAGTGGAGGATTTCTCATGATAGGGCCATTTCCCGCGCTGTCTGTAAAAAGTCAAACTCGCTAAGGAGACGATACAAAGACCACCTGGTTAAGGTTCACAGCAAGTTCAAGCGCTTAAGGAGACACGTTGATTACCAGGTCATGAAGTCTCGGGCTGACATCAGGCTTCAACTTGTGAACGAGATGAGGTCTGGAGTTTCTACTCTCAATGACTTTTCTTTTACTGCCGATAAGGATCGTCTTGCCCTAGATGATTGCAAGGACGATGCAGAACATGTTTTTGATCTTAGCTCGGGGCGTCATTGCTTCCTCATTGACTCTGAAGAAGATGCTGACACCGAAGTTGGTTGCGAACTTGCTGCTGCGTCTGGTCCAAGTCCGAGCTTGTCTGAAGACTGATGAATTTTTCATTTTTATTTTCATTTTCTGGTTCTTTGTATTTTGCCTTTGCGTTTCTGGCGTGTTCTTCAAACCTTTGGATTTTTTTTTTTTCCAGATATTTATCTTTTGTAGCATGCTTTTAATTTATTTTAGTCTGGCAAGTAAGTTTTGAGGGATCATCTTGTCTTTCTCCACAAGATTTTTTTTCATTAACTTGTCAAATCCCTTAGTTCATTAGTGCTTTATCCAGCTTAACGAGTTAAAATTAGGCGTGGATCCGTTCATTGCGTTGAATCCACTTGTTACTTTTGAGCCTGTTACTTCATTATGAGATTATATCTTTCCTCTTTCGGCCGATCTCAACCGTTCGTTCAAAAAATTTTTTTAGATTTGAGCGGTTAGATTCCTTTTTTGAATTTCAGAAGTTACCAGCTCTCCCAGTTGCGGCTGCTCATGCTTTTAGTTTCGAGGCTTATCCTCTTCCTCTACTTCTGTTATTTGATGCGACATTCTTAACAGGTAACCTCTTCATTTTTACTACTCGTTCTTATTTGGGGGTTCTCGATAACTTCTGCTTTCTTCGCCTTGCTTTGTATGAGTTCCTCCTCTCGATCTTCTTATTCTTCTAGAAACTTCATGGCTACGGAATCTAGTACTTGTCCTATTGTTTCTACTTCCCATTCTCTTTCCCTTGATTATTATGACAATTTCGATACAATCTTTGATAATTTCTGAAAATCGACGGTTAAATCCAGACTTTCTCGGCAGAGGGAACCGAAGAAACCCTTGAGGTTTGACGCCGAAGGTCTTAGCAATCTTTGAAAAAAATTTAATTTTCCAGAGGATCTCGAAGCCATAGTGATATTCATGCATTTTATCCCATTTTAGCTTCATAGTTTGCATATGTTTGCATTCATTCTCATCATATATTATGTATTTTAGAGTCCCCTTAGGATCATTTTGGCATGTTCATAGCATTTAGAGCATCTCAAGTACAATGGAGCATTTTGGAGCAGGATAGGCTTGAAGACTGCAAAATAGGCGTGAAACTAAAGAGGTTGAGCCAAAGACCTCAAAACTAAAGATTGCACAAGCCTAACTCACTCAACTCGCCAGCAGAACTCGACCTGTACCAGCGAGTATAGCATGTCGACTAAGCCAGAAACAGTCTTTTTGGGGTACTCGCCTATCAAACTTGCCAGTCACAGGCGAGTTAGAGCATTTTGGAGCATTTACTAAAGATGGACTATGTAGACTCGACCCCAGTACTCGCCAGTCAACCCTGAAGCGACATGGACCAACTTCATTTATTTTGACCGACGTTACTTTTTGTTGACTTGGATTAGGGCTTCCGTGTTTTGGCCCTATAAATACCCTTTTAAGCAAAAAATGCAACAATCCTAGTTTTTGCTACTTTCGGCTAGATCTAAGAATTCTCTCTTTATCTCTTTCATTGTTCTTTGCTGTTTTGAATGAAAACCATTGTTCTTGTTTAAATATCACTTTAGGTTGATCTGATTTCCTTTCTATCTTTATTTTCTGTTTTAGATTATGTTTTCTGTTTCTAAGTTAGAGGCTGCGCGGCTATCCATGGATAGTGAGTAGTCTGTTTAGGGTTTTGTGAGGAGATGGAGTAGATCTCGATTTGATTTTGGGTTTTTGCTCTTAAAGCTTGAATACTGCCATATGTTTCGGTAGATTGAATGTTCTTCATGCTTATTTCAACTTGATCACTTGAAATTTGATTCGTAGGCTATCTCACCCAGAAGGTGTTCAATGATATGCTTGGCTTAGGTTTAGTCTAGGATTGATGCATTATGGCCCAAGGGATTGGATGTTCAGAGAGTCAGTTGGTCGAGTAGGATAGGCTTGTTAATGCCAGTTTGAGCGTCTGATCACCAAGGGATTGGGTTAGGTCACGCTTGAACTGAGATTTCATGACCACGAGAGTGGCTTCTTTACATCATTATTCTGATCCAATGCTTGCCTGTTTAGGTTGTTAGATAAAGTCAGAAACCCATGATTCTGTATAGTTCGTTGAATTCACTCTCCTCACAAGCCTGTTCTTCTCATTTGCTTGCATTTGTTATTGCTCTGTTTTAGCCTTATTTCTCTGTTTTAGCTTGGTTGCTCTGTTTTTGCATTTCTGCTTAGTTTTTATTTTCAAGTTAGATAGGTACATGCCTATCTTGTTTTGCATACCTACTTAGTTTTTATGTTTTTAGTTGATTGTGACAAAATCACATATTTTGCTTGATTTGACTTAAATTAGATAGTCATCCATACCCTGAATGTTAGCAGCTCACTTTGGTTTAACAACCTTATATACTATAAGGATTTAATAAACTTGGTTCAAAAACCTTGTTATCAAATTGGCATCGTTGCCAAATAAGTGTTTGCTTGCTACATTTTGGGTCAAAAGCTTTCTAGGATCAAGTTTTTTATTTTTGCTTGTCACTAACCTGAGCTTCAGACTTGTTTGTTCTGTCTTTGTTGTGTTTCAGGTCTGTTCATTACACAACTCGCCACTCACTCTGTGAGTTGAAACTCTCCAACCTGTTTTCTTGCGTTGATGCCTCATACCCGCTCCAAAGGAAACCAGAATCTGCTCAGTCCTATAGACAACATTCATTCGCTTCAATGAGTACTGAGAGAACAAAGGGACATGATTGAGGGTTAGAACACAGAGCCATGGATAGTAACACTCCTACGCCTGACAGCTCAACTAAAGCTAACCCGCACTAACCTCATATTCCTCCTCCAGACTCGTCTCTACCTAGACGGATAAGGCAAATCGGAGCAGGTGATGCACCTAGCATTCACACTCAAAGGCATGGAATTTGGCCCCCGCCACTTCCAAACAACAACTTTGAAATCAAGAGTGGCTTGATTACTATGGTGCAAAACAACAAGTTCCACAGTTTGCCAGCCGAGGATCCACTCTACCATCTCGACGAGTTTGAGAGGATTTGTGGCTTGATTAGGATCAATGGCCTATCTGAAGTTTCTTTGAAGCTTCGCTTGTTCCCATTCTCACTTGGTAATAAGGCTCATATTTGGGAGAAGCAACTTCCTCAAGGTATCATAAACACTTGGGCTGATTGCAAACGGGTGTTTCTAGCTAAGAAGTTCTTCTCAACGTCCAGGACAGCCAAGCTGAGAAATTCCATCTCCAACTTTGCTCAGAGTGGGACGGAGTCTCTAGCTGAAGCCTGGGAGCGTTACAAGACATATCAGTCATAGTGCCCACATCATGGTTTCCCTGAAGAGACTATCTGGAGCCAATTCTATAGGGTATTCAGCCTAAGCTACGGACGTAGTTGGATACAGCTAGCAACGGAAACTTCTTGAATCAAGACGTAGATGATGGTAGGGAGTTG
>OVAX01002803.1:0-25559 GCA_900406405.1 Lepidium africanum | reverse complement strand
ATACGAAAAGGGCAAAATGGCAATTAAAAAAAAAACAAGAGTATTTGAGTAATTAATGATAGTTCCATACTATTTGAGTCATTTACCTATAATTCCATACTATTTGAGTAAATCACCCAAATTTAAAAGACAAAAATACCTTTTTTGTTCTCTTTTTATAATCTTCTAACTCTTCATTTTTTTTCTCTGCTCTTTTTTCTTCTCCCTCTTTTTTTTCACTCCTCATTTGTCTTCTCTCTCTTTTCATTTTTCTTCTCTCTTCTCATTTTTATTCTCACTCCTCATTTTTCTTTTTTTTTTCTTCTCACTCATTCTTTTCTCTCTCCTCATCTTTGTTCTCATTCTCTCCTCTTTTTCTTCTCACTCATCTTTTTTTCTCTCTCCTCATCCTTGTTCTCACTCCTCATTTTTCTTCTCATTCCTCATTTGTCTTCTCTCTCTCCATTTTTTTTCTTTCTCTTCTTTTTTTCTTCTCACTCTTTTTTCTCTTTTCTCATTTTTCTTCTCTCTCCTCATTTTTTCATTTCTATTTTATTCTCTCTTTTCCCTCCTCATTGTCTTCTCTCTGCTCATTGTTTCTCTCTCGCTTCTTTTTTTTCTCACTCATATTTTTTTCTTCTCACTTCTCGTTCTTTTTTCACTCTTAATTTTTATGCTCTTTCCCCATTTTATTGATATATACATCTAGATAGAAATTTCAAATTGCAAAACAAACAAACATACATCTAGATGTATTGTCCCGCATGGAAACGAACAACATCCAACTGCTCCATCTAGATGGTATATTCAGATGCACCATCTGAATGAACTTGCCAGAGTACAAACGAACAAGGCCATAAGCGTTTAACCATACAAATAAATTACTGATATTTAGATTAAATTTTCTAATTTTAGAAATATAAAATATTAAATAAAATGTTTGCACATTGGATTTGTGTGTGAATTTTCTTTTAATACTCCATTTTATAAGTTATTGTATCCATGAACTTTTGTGATTTCATATGAGTTCTTTTCACAGATGATTATGTAATTGTATTATTTACGCTATAATTATATATATAAATTTTAAAAAAAATTTACAGCACAACAAGAATATCATTAATCTACAAATAGATTAAAAAAAACGTAACTAATTCTCAAAGATGGGCAATTTAGAATGCCTTATTGGAAAGAAGTATTGATGGAAAGTTGGGTAAAAATATAACAAGAGAAGTCTCTGAATTTTTTTTGGTTCATCATCGGACAGTACAACAAATATGGAAATGAGCTAAAAAATCTCCCAAAGATGCATTGGTCGATGTATCCGAAAGAAAGACAAAAAATTATGGCGGAAGAGAGTTGCAATTGACTTACAACATGTTGTTGATATTTCTTTTCATTGGCGAACAACGTTGAGAACATTGGCCGAAGCTCTTGGGCTTAATTATGTAACACTATATAGACATGTGAAAGAAGGTTTTTTACAACGTCACATTAATGCTTTGAAACTGCATCTGAAAGAGGTAACTAAGAGAGCAAGTATACAATTTTGCCTATCTATGTTAGATCGAGAGATTGCTTCACAAGCCAAAATTTATTGATATGTACAATATCATACATATTAATGAAAAATGGTTCAACATGACTAAAAAATCTGAAAATTATTGCATATTTCCAACTGAAGATGAACTATTGCGAGCATGCCAAAGTAAAATCTTCATCGGAAAAGTTATAATTTTGGTTGCCATAGCTCGTCCAAGATTTAATGATTTGGGAAATATTTTTTTTTGGGAAAAATTGGAGTATTTCCTTTTGTCACAATGCAACATGTGCAAAGACGATGTAGAAATAGAGAAGTTGGGGTTGTGGAGATTAAACTAATTACTTCGGTGAAAAGAGAACACGTAAAAGCATGCCTACTCGAAGAACTTATCCCCAAGATTCAAAAAAAATGGCCAGCTGAAGATTTAGGAAAAACTATGTACATTGAACAAGATAATGCAAGGACACATATCGATTCAAATGATAAAGCTTTTCAAGAAGCTGTTTCAGGAAACATGTTTGATATTTGGCTAATTTGTCAATCGCCAAATTCTCCAGATCGAAACATTTTTGGCCTTGGGTTTTTTAATGTTATATACAAGCTTTGCAACATAAAGTATGTCAAAAAATATGGAGGAACTTATAAGCGCCGTGAAGAAGTCTTATCATGAATATCCAACAAGAAAAATTAATCATATCTTCTTAACTTTGCAGGCAAGAAATTATGAGAATTGAAGGATCTAATAATTGCAAAATTCCACATTTAAAGAAAAAGGCCTTGGAAAGAGAAAAAGAGAATCTTCTTCCCAAACAAATAATTTGTCATTCCACTATAGTAGAAATTGTGAGAAACCAACTAGAAACTTAACCCTAGTAAATCTCTTTTGTTTTGGTTTATCAACGAAATTATTTGTATGATTTTTTTACTAATGATTTTCTATGTATCTATGTGCGTATGGATATTTTGGCTTTTGTATGATAATGACGTTAATCTATTAGCTCCACAATTTCATCTCCACTATAAATTGATACTAGCACTCTAAAATAATTAATGATGAATGATGAAATTATTTTTTATTCATAAAAATGATGAATGATGAATGATAAAATTATTTTTTTTTCATACAAATGATGAATGATGGATGACGATTACAAACATAGAACAATGTGTAAAGAGAAGAGTGCCTTGTGGACAAGGAAAATAATTAATCATGACTTGTAGGTTGTAGTATTAGTAATATGGATTTGTAATTATGTTATTTATTTTAATTTAAAGGTAAAATTGGAAATTTTTGTCAAAAAATGCATCAAAACTCTAAAATGACACTTTTTATGAAATATTTTTTTCACCTAAAATGATATTCGAAACGGAGGAAGTATAACATAAACTTTTTATAACTAATTCAGTCTATAATAAAACTATTATTTTGTCGTGAATTTCCTTTCTAACACGCATAAATTGGAAACAAACATAGTTCTTCTTACTTATTATATTACACAACTTCTGAAGCCTTTTTTGAGAATGGTCTAATTTAAATTTCATCCGATAAACACAAGTTTGTTTATTTTCTTTTCTTCAGCCGCCATCGAATGGACTCCCTATGGCGATGGTTCCCAAAGTTCCACTGTCAGGTCACAGACTTGTATAAACTTTTATTTAATACCATGATTGCATTGATTGTGCTAACTATCATGATCCTTAGAACAACTCAAGTCATGTGCATCAAATATGATCCTTTACCTTATCAGAACTGAGAAATCTGGTGATGACAACAACAGGACTTTGAGTATCTTGGTTAAGAGAAGGTGTGACATCATTTGCTCTATCCCTGAGCTTGGCACAGAGGAAAACGAATTGAGAAAATGCTTCGAAGATGAATAAGATTCTCGGAAAATGAAGCTATCGAGGAAACGAAAGTCCCGAGGGTATAGCAGAGACTGAAACGAAGATACCGTTCCAGTTCGTGAAATGAGGAATCTGAAAACCATTGACAATGCTAAATCCCTTATAACAGAGATAAAAGCTTTTCAAAATGTTATTCATTTAAAGTGGGGTTTAAGGACCAGGACGCGGACCGGACCATGACCCATAATAATAATAAAATCGGTTTTGAATTATTGTATTAGATAATTGGAGAAACCTTCCAAGCCTCTTCCTCTCTTCGAAAATCTAATTTGCTCTGCTTAAAAACTAGTTCCGCTGCCGGTATTGGTGTCGACGTCCGGTGGCTTTCACAGCACCATCGTCGACACTCCTTTTGTTTTCGTCATGGTGTGTTTATGCTATTTGTGTAGATTGAGGCAAGAGATGGTATCTTTGAGCTTTTCCTCCAGCGTTGAAGCTCCAATGAAGGTCGTGGGTCTCACCGGTCTCTCCTGGATGGTCGGCTTTGAGATCTTTGTTTTATCTCTACTCTTTGGCTCATCGGAGCTCATATGTGGGGATAGTTGACTGTATCTAGCGCTTTACCGGAGGTATGGTCTTCGTCTGGTTTGTATGAGCTGGAGTCAGTGTTTCTGACAAAGTCATTGTCCTAGATCTTGATTTTTGTGGTGTTTATAGCTTAGTTAATATGTGATTTTGGTTTGGTTCAGAATTAGAACATAATAGGGCGTTGCTTTTGGTTTAGATTCTTGGTATTTGATTATTTTGAGATCATTGTGGTTCCTTACCGGTTTCAATTGTTTGCTAGACTCTTTTGGGTTTGGTTTCCGAGTAAAGGTACAAAATTCTGGGTTTCTAGATTTGACATCTGAAAAAATTTCGTTGATTATTAATTTTTGGAACTCAACTCTATATAATATGATATTGCAAAATTCTGGGTCGTTGGATTTTTCATGTAGAAGAATTACGTTGATTACTAATTTTTGAAATTTAACTTTATATAATAAAGATAATACAAAATTTTAGATTGTTGGATTTGACACGTGAAGAAATCATGTCGATTACTAACGTTTGAAACTCAAATGTATGTAATGATACTACAAAATTTTGGATCATTGGATTTGATACGTAGAAGAATTTCATGAATTACTAATTTTTGAAACCCAACTTTATATAACAGGATGATATTGCAAAATAATAGATCGTTAGATTTGACATGTGGAAGAATTATGTTGATTACTAATTTGTGAAACCCAAACTTTATAAAATAAAAATATTATAAACTTTGGATTGTTGGATTTGATACGTGAAGGAATCTTGTTGATTACTAACGTTTGAAACTTAACTTTACAATACTACAAAATTTTGAATTGTTGGATTTGACACAAATGAATTTCATGAATTATGAAATCCAACTTTATATAATAGAATTTTTTTTTAATCATTTTTTCCTGAATATGGACAACTATCTTATATTAGGATTTATTTTATTTTTAATGTATAAATAGTGAAAAGTTTCTGATTGTTGGATTATATTAATAAATATCTTTGATAAAAGTGTATTTTGTATATTAAGATATGACGCCTCTATTTAAACCATCAAGCAGTTTTCAAGTTGTTGTCGGAGTCTGTACTCTCGTTTTCTTTTGGTTTTACTATCAATATCATATCTACTTCGGGAAAAGAAAAAAGAAAAAAAAAATAGCAATTTTGAAGAACCAAATTTAATCATTTGTGAGGTCAGACGTCGTCGTTCAAATGAAGCCTCACGGAGAGGAAATCATAGAAGCAAAGGTAAATGTCAGGAATGCGATTAAGTGAACTAATAATAATACACTTGTCCAACAGTTCTGCTGATGGTCCTTTAATGAGGAATGGTTTCTTGAAGCTGAAGGTAAGTTGAATGTGAAAATTTTTCGGGAAGTTTGATCAGATGCTCATCGCTGGCTACCCCACGAAAAGCCATACCAAGAGAATAACCCAAAGCACGAGAAACAGAGACTGCCACTGCATTCCCAATCTGACAATACCTGTTAAATTTCAAAGCAGCAAGTGAAATTTGCTTAGTAATCTGATATTCTTGTCTGGTATTTAGGTTTATTGTTCAAAAGAAAACAAAGTAAGTACCTCTGTTTAATGGTTCCACAGAACTGGAAGTAATCAGGGAAACCTTGAAGACGTGCACATTCTCTTATGGTTAGCATTCGATCTTGCTCAGGATGCAATAACGCCTGCAAATAACATATTTGTTAGAGAACGTTTTTCTATCAACAGAAAATGGACTCATGTTGGAATGACTTTAAGGGAGACCTGATTGTGGCAACTAGGGACTGTTAGGACGGTTGGAACCGTTTCATCCCACCAAAGACGAGCAAATGGCCTGCAGTTATAAATCCAGAAACTTAACAAAAACGAAAGTTTCACCAATTGGTTGTGGTGAAGTAATTCAAGACAATACCTTTTAGATTTCCCTTGCTGAAAAGTAAAGACGTATTCCGGTACCTAAAGACAGCCACAAGTGAGATAATTCAATATACATATATTTGTTTCTGAAGTTTCAAGATTGTTGAATTGGTCGGATTAACAAGAAGAATGACACAGCTTGTGAATTTCAGCACTAGTACTATGTAGTTTAATTGATATCTTATGTGAATTTGCTATGGCTCAGTTCATATAAGAGGATTCTTTACCAAAGGCTTTCCAGATGGCAGAATAACCGGTTTCATTGATGGATCACGGCAGACTGAATTATCGTTTCTGACAATTAACCCAGGAAGATCCCTGAAATTAGCTCCCTGCAAACACTTCTCTCTCTACATGAGAATCTTTCGGCTAAAGGATAAGAATTGTTTCTAAGTAGAAAAAGATGTGTACCTTTTTCTTTGGGATTTGACATACGCGGACATAATCATCTTCAAACATATGTAACGGCCTGTGGTCATGCAGTAGCAATGTCTTTATGTTACATTCATCAATTGCAGAGCCTGTCAAATCTGACAACACAAAATGAACACATGAGTAACATATGTCATATGCAAGTGGTCATGGCTTATCAGAAAAACGTTGTGAAAGAGACCATAACTACACAAATCCAGACTGTAGAACTTACCGTGTTTGTTTGATCTAATGTATTTCTGGAAATCTGTCTCTGGGAGACATTCATAAGGCATTATTTCCCGGACTTCATCGTTTGATACCTTTAAGTTGCGAAAAGAAAAGAATTTATAAATTATAATATATTTATAAGTTTAACCCCAAATTGTACATGTATCTAGTGAATTAAAACATACATGAGGAAGATCTGATATCGCATCTTTTAAAACAAGAGCTTTTTCAAGTTTTCTGGGTTGGCCTTCATAATAAGCAACTACGTTCCGCTGAAACAATAAAGCCAAGATGGCTTAAGTTGGAAGAACAACAGGGCCAAGGAAAGGACTATGAAGTAATCACCAATTTACAATTTAATTACCTCGAACTCAAGTGGAAGCCCATATCTGAGAATAACATCATGGGTTGGAAGTGGAAACAGAGGTAGGTTCTGAAATGAAATACCAAATAATTTAAGGACTAGACAGTAAGCTTGAGGAAGTTGAAAGGTTATAATAAAGTTACCTCGTTTGGATTAGCTCCCCACATGAAAACTCTGGATCGAAATTGGGAAAGACCATAGCAACCAGCTGTCATGATACCTAACCTTGCTTGGTATCTCATGTTCACAAGACGGCTCAAAGCATATCTCCCAAGAGAACCTTTGTCCATACGCAGAATATCAACAACATTTTCCATCAACACGATTGCGGGTTTCAGATACTCTACTATGTCCATGAAAACTATAATTTGCTGATTCCTCTCATCGTTCAAAGGAGAATCAACATTCCTGTAGCGGTTATAGCCACTAATTCCTTGGCATGGAGGTCCACCACATATCACACCAACACCACCCTGGTTATAATCATATACAGACAGGATTTCTCGTTTCAGTGCAATAAGATGTTGATGGTCCAGTAATACAACCTTCAAAGATCAAGCATTCAATTCAGATACCAAAAAAACTTACAGGGAGTGGCAAGATCTTGGACTTGAATCCAGTGGTTACAAACTCCCGAATGGCATCTTGACAGTTGCTAAAATTTCAAACAATATGAATTAGATCCAAAAAGTCCAAAAGAGGTATCCTAATTTCAATTTTTTTTATACAGCATATACCTCAATTCCTCTGCTGGCTCCCAAGTATCTTCGTTGCAGCTGTACCCTTTCCAGTGCACCTAAAGAAAATAGCTATGAGCATAGATTCATCTTCACTTAACTAAAACTTCATAAGCTAGCATAGAATTGCTTTTATATATATATATCCATCGTGAAAATTCCAGAAGATAAAAAGAACATTTTTATAAAACCCTAGGAATAAGATTCAATCATCAACATAGGGACTCCTGCCATACCTTAAACTTCAGACCATTTTGTCCTGTCTTGTCTGGATCACCATAACATATATCAACCAGTTTTTCAACTTCGAACTCCTCAGAGTCTGAATCATCTTTACTAGAAGAGCTACTTTTACTAGTTTCTCTTGTTGAATTTTCGGATCTCTGACTATCATTAAACACATAGCGTTTGCATAATTTTCCCCACTCCTTCAAAAGTAGAAGGAAGTCTCCAGCAGCATCATTCCTAACCTGTAAACAAAGACGACATCATTATATTTGGTATACTCTCAAAAACTGATCTAGCAAGTAGCGCCAAAAGTATTCTGACCTCTGCGTTTGGATGGTTCAATTTCAAGCTCTGACAGGCAGCTAAATTTTGGTCAACAGCCCATTTCTGACAGAAAAATAAAAAAAATGGAATCCAGATATTAAATGAAACTAAGTGCTAAAAGAGCTCTCCATCTTAAGTTATAGAGATAAAGATAATTACTTAAAGCAAGTACCGTCACGACATCAACACCAGAAATCTTGGCTCCAAGACTTAGCCCACTCGACATTCCACCACAACCACTGTAAAGATCAAGCACAAGAAGCTCTTTGCCACGACTTTTATTTTTTGAAAGTGATTCAGTGAATTCCACCACATCAGTGCAACACTCAAGCTTGCTTTCAGAGGTTTTAGCTGAAACAAAAAAAGAAGAAACAAGAATGCTCAAGTTTCTGTGCCTAAGATCTTAAATAAGATACTGTGTAGAACTGCTCATAAACTGTGGCATCTGATTTGCTAAAAGAAATAAAGTGAAAACAGCTTTATCCTCTTTTAACTGATAATTCATACGCTGATATGTACATGGTGTTGTATGTATTGCTCATCAACATGAGCACTTACAATTCCTCAAGGTTCGAAATGTTGAATACTCCACGCAATACTCCATATCAAAATAGTAGTCAGATTTTATGGATTTGGGCTTTAATCCTGCCTGCAAAGTCATTCAATCAAAAAATTTAAATGCAGATTGTAACAAATCAACCTGATCTGTTAAGATTGTAAAACAAAAAAGAACTCAAATAGAAGGAAAGAGCTTGACTCAGCATACCCTAGGTGAAACTTGTAAAACAGAAACTTTAGAAATAATACAATCTACTGGATTGTCATTCATTACAGTAGAATAGAAGAGACGCCTTTTGTCATGATTAATAGCTTGCTCTTTCATTACCTACACACATTAGAAAAGTGAACAACTAGCTGTTGCAGCGCAAGGAATTAAAATATAAACATGCCAAAACAGAAGAACTTATACGCACTGTATCAGTTGCTCTGTAAAACCACTGAACTCGGAAGTAGCTTTCTCCATCTGTGGTCTTCAAGAACTCTACTATCTTGCCAATATGGTTCTCTTTTTCTTCACCCTGTAAAATTCTTATACTGATTCAGGTACCATTTTGGAGATAGACGCTTACTCACTATGTATCTTTTTCCCACAAAGGCATAACATTGTAGTAAATCCAAGGCTCTTGTGGTTTAATTCAGTAAAAAATTAATAGGCAGCACAAGGATACGGAGGTAAAGAATACCATATTCATGATAAGAACGTTTTACCTTTATGCGGGCAAAGTCCCCTAGGCTAAAGGTGTGCCCGTCAACTTTTGCTTGCGAATAATGGCATTCCACATTAGCAACAATCTTGTCTTCGTCATCTCTACAAGAGAATCGCTCAGGATAATGTATGCATCATACGAAATATGAAGTAAGAGAATATTGTGGAAAATAATAGTAAGTTGATAAAACATTTAGTACTTACTCTGACTGTTGGTCTCTACTTTTAGATTTGCGTTCCTGAAAATTAAGAAAATCCTAATTTAGCTACTATTTTGAGAGTGAAAAGAATGATATGAGGTCCTTATGTTGGATACAAACATATACTATCTCATGGGACTGAAAAAGGCAGGGACTTATCATGTGCGCACCATTTGACTATGCAATCTTTAATGCTCAAATAGACTTTGTAAGTTACGGAAACAATTCAAGCTAAAGTAGTCAAGTGCAAAGCAGTTAATCAACTACCTTGAGATCATATCTCCAGCGCCATCTTGCTTGAGCCTCCTCGCAAGAAATAGGCTCACCAAAGAAATAACAGATACTACTTTTCTCCTGCTCATGGACAGCGGTCCGGGTCACCCGCTCACCCTTTCTCTTAGTTGATGTAGTCGGACTATTCAGATCCAATGAAACGAGTCCCCCATGTCCCCTTGAGGAAGTAAATACACTTTCATCTTGTGTCAAAATATTTCCATTTGAAGCTTTCATATACATATATTCAACAGAAGACTGTTCATCGCTGTCAGGGAGATAGATCACAGTAGAATTTACATCCATCTCCTCAGTTTTTCCTTTATGAGCAGCATTACAATCACTAGTTCTACCCTCAGGTAAAGAATCCATTGACTTTTGTTCCACTAATGCAGTCGTCACAGTTAAATTATTACTCGTACCATTTAAGCTACTTTCCAAAGTGCTAGAGTGAATATCATCTGCATTTATGTCAGAAGATCTGGTTTTTTCTAACGTTTTGTATCTACTACCATTGCTGCCAAGACTTTGGTTAGAACAACTGATGGTTAAAGCTAGTGTATCATTGTCAACTTTCCTCATGGCTGGAACTTGCAACCTTGATCTACCTTCAGCCTCACTATTCTTGTATTGGCACTTGGAGATGATTTGCGTCTCCATGTTGTTCATGAATCTTGGAGACTTCCTTAACTGTTTATTGCTGCCGAGACTCTTGTCAGAACAATTGATGCTTAAAGCTAATGTATCACTGTCAATTTTCCTCTTGACTGGCACTTGCAACCTTGTTCTACCTTCAGCTTCATTATTCTTGTATTGGCACTCGGAAATGATTTGCACCTCCAGGTTCTTGGCAATCACAGCTATGTCTCTGCATCAATTCCACAGTAAACAAAATCTGGGGAAAAAATCGTCTATATGCAGGATGATTATTTATTTAGACCAGGCAATGTCACAATAACATTAACGCTTAATGATGGTTATCTGAGGATATCAAATTCAATCTATCCACAGATGATGAAATTCAGTCATTAAATCTGTTCTTCATTGTCTTATATATTTTCCTATCAGATAACAAATGCTCAGAAGCGTTTTACTTACTTGAATGTCAATCCCTCAGAATCTAAGCTTTCTTTCTGCATCAATCCATAGTAAAAGAAAACCAGAAAATTAATTGGAAGTCAGTCAATGAATAATATAACTAGATTCTTCAGTGAAATGAAGACGAAGATTATACTCTGCGGCCTCTAACTAAGCTGCATTGTATTGCGTGGTTACTAACAAGAACACACAAAATTTGGCAACTAACCTTAACAAGAGCACTAGTACTCTTTCTCTTCCTCGACCCACAATTTCCGCTCATCGGAACGGAGCATACATTTTCGAGATTTGCATTCACCCCTATTAATCTTGGCGACCTCCGAAGCTGGTGACAACTGTTCGTCAGCATAAGCAGCGGCTTACCACGGGATGACTTTCTCTTCGAAACTTCACCTTCTCCTTCACTCTCTTTCAGCGGATTGCAGCTGAGCCTTGTGGATCTCTTCCTACTCACCTCTCCGTCATCGCAGAGCGTCGTGGCGTCTCTACTAAACGACTGAGCAGCTTCTTCCGAATTCGGTGACCCGAGGACAAGAGAGAGGCATTCCGGTTCGGATCTAGAGGAAGAATTTAGATCTAATTGGGCTGTTGACTCTTCTGCCCCACATTTCGCCGGCGATAACATCGGAGTAGGTGAAGACACAAACGGATCCAAAATAGGCAATGGATAGAAACTGTAAGCGAAAGTGAGTGTAACTAGAGAGTTTTTTACTGGTTTCTTTTCTTGAAACTATTTCCGGTAACCAACTACGACGTGCCACGTAATTACTCGTACTAGCACTTGGCAGGCAGTAAATTCACTAAAAGGCAGACGCACTTGCAAATATAGGAATCGAGTCCTACCGCCTACATTATGTAAGAACTTGGCTAATGGGCCGACTAATTATGGTCCAATGTTGAAAAAAAAAAAAACTCCTACTAAACGATTCTATATAATTTAAAGACAAGAGATTACTCGGCAATAACTCTCTCGATGTCTTTCAACGCCGACTTCTCTCTCGGATATTCAACTCTCCGATAACATCTAAGCCTTCCAAATCTACTCTCTTTTTACTTGTCACTCACTCGGATAAAGTTCTCTTTAATCCTTCCGGATCGTACTATTCCTGTTTCTCTCAAACAGGATCAATTGGAAGCTCATTGATCATGATTTGAAGCTCACATCCATTGTATCACTCCTGAAGATCTCAGAGACTGCGAATCTGAACATGGACCAAGGACTGGTGGAAAATTTAAGATCTATCGCGATATCGGAAGACGAGGTCATTAACCTTCCTAACTCAGGAAGCTACATGAATGACGTCGCAGACAAACTCACGATAATAGGTAAACTTTTAAACCCGGAAGCTCAAAATATCGCTAAGTTGATGATGGGATTGCCTAGGATCTGGCGACTTCAAAATATAGTCAAAGGTACTGTTATAAGAAAGGATATTTTCCAGTTTAGATTCCAATCGGAGGAAGATTTAGAGAAGATTCTAGCTCTGTGCATTCAAGTCTTTCGGGTTTAGGCATAGAAGACCTGATTGAGTATTTTATAAATTCAGGTCGGGTTCGGATAGGTACATTTCGGGTTCGGGTCGGGTTTAGTAATTTACGAAGGACCCGATTAATATCCGACCATATATAAATTTCGGGTCCGGTTCGGGTATTTACCCAAAAATAAAAATGACATTAATTTTTCTGTATTAATACCTGAAATCAAGTTCTTATGTTCATTAATAAAAAAACTAACTGAAATCAAAGTGTCCAACAAAAAGTAGCAAAACAGCTCAACAAAATCAATATGTTTTGAGATTGAGAGTTCCATAAGCAAATAAAATATTGCAAAACAACAAAAAGTATCAAAACAGCTCAATTAAACGAAGACTTTGATTTTAACTTTTAGCTCTTTGATTGCAAAAAACAACAAAAAGTAACAAAAACAGCTCAGATCGACATGTAGCTTTCCGACAAATCGTGAGGGTCTTTACACAGTCTTTGGTTTTTTTGCCACCTTCACATTGCCTTGTTAATGGGCCTCTTAACTTTAAAAGCCTTGGTTCTGATCATTGTAATCCAACAATTTGTCTAGGCCATTTTATCTAATAAAATGTTTCTTTAGCGAAAAAAACTTGTTTTATTAAATGGTTTTTTTTTTGAAACACTATTAAGTGGTTTTTTTAAATAATTTTTTTCCACTAAATTGATAAAAGAAGTATAAGGTTCGGGATTACAATAGTTAATACAAAAACCCAATCAAGATTAGACAAAGCCATAGCAGTAAAGAAAAGAACTTAAAAAAGGATAATTCGGACCCGCTTATCAAAGTCACCGCAAAGCAAATCTGAGCCAAAGCATGTGACGAAACCTTCTGTAGTGAATAAGAAGTACCTCAAATATGAGGAGCTAGAATCCTATACCAGCAAGAAGATAACCCACAATTCTTCCAGAAAAGGCGAAGTCGAACATAAAGTCGACCAGTTGACGCCAAGAGTGGAAACTAAGGAGAAGACCCGACCTCGATCATGTCGAAAAGTACAGACGGAGAGTGAAACAGTCTCAAAATGGTAAAACCAAACCCGGGAGAGCATGGTCATAGATCGAACCAAAGAGAATAAACTAAACGATCAGCTCGAGAATCCAAAACTGAGACCTTAACTAAACCTTAGCTCAACTAAATTTGACCTGTAGCCAAAACAGAAACTAAACTGAGCCAACCCACACTAACCCACCATGACTAGCAGTAACCCACACTAAACAAAAGCCAGATCTAAACCTAGCCACATAACCATGAAGCAAGACCAAAACTAAATCTAGATCAAGCAGTCCTCAAGCAAAACCTAAACTTAGAAAGATTAGAAGCTAAAGTGATAAGTGGAAGATAAAGTACCAAACCGAGACATCTCTGGCAATTGAGACAACGGCAGCTCCGGCGGAAACCAACGGCGGTGGAGGACAAAAATGATAACTAGCGATGGACAAATCCCCACAAAGCCGTCCTCACGCGGAGTAGGAGAGGAGTCACGATGGAGGACTACTGCGTCACCGTCATCTCCAGACAAACTGCGTGGTGGCTAAGGAGAAAACGGAAGAAACTTAGAACTTAGCTTTACGGCACATAAGGTGGGTGGCAGAGCTGGGGAGATCAGCGGCGTGCAGAGAGAGGCGAGGGGATCTCTTTTTCGGCAGAGGTGAGCCAAACCCACTGTCGAAAAGGGAGATCAACGGTAAAGAAAGTGGTTGCGAGAGAGGTTTTGTTTTGGCTAGAGAGAGAAAACTGGAAGAAAGTGTAACCTTTCAAAAATCTCTTTTTTTTCGATCAATAAGATCTAAAAAGTTAGACTCTTTTTCTTTTAAATCTTGATTCTTCCTCAAAAATTTAAGTATGATCTTTGAATACACAGAAATTTAAGTTGCAGAATGAACACTAGGGCAAATCCTTCTTGTGAATCTTGTAGTATAGAGGAAGTCTATTTACTTATGCGTAGAAACTCATCTTCTATTATGCTTTATGATTTCTGGCCCTAGGCATATTATCTGGGATCCCAGATCTGATCCGTCTCGATCCGTCCTGAAATTTTGGGTACCGGGATACACGATTCCGGATCCGGGTGATAAAATTTACGGATCCGCGGGTACGGATCTAAATTCGGATATTTTTTGGTCCGGATATCCAGATCCGATTTAGAATATTTAGTGTATATGTTTTAATATGTATTATTTCTATTAAATAATTTAAAATATATTAATATGTAGAATAATTTTCAATTTTTGAATCATGAACTATATAATATTTAAAGGTATTAATGTTGAAAATTAACATATAAAAAATATTTTATTCTAAATTTTTAATGATATGTTAATATAAATTATAAAAAAAATAAATATATTTTGGTATTTTTTATAAAAAATTTAATTTTTATTTTATTTTTAATACTATAAATTTACATATTTATTTTTACCATCTTTTTATTACAAATATGATATGTGTTTTTTATAATAAAAATTATATAATGTAATAATAATTTGGATCCGGATACCCTCGGATCCGGATCTGAATATTTGCGGATATCAAATCCCAGATATGCTTATTGTTCGGATCCGAATACGGTAATAAATACACGGATCCGGTATATACGAATCCGGATCCGGGTATCACAAAAATCCCGGATACCCGACCCGTGCCCAGTGCTAATGATTTCTGCTCATATCCCATTTTATTCACTAACAATCTTAAGCAAATAAATTTTGAAAGAAGAAGAAGATAACGAGAATAGAGAGCTATACAAACATGTCGAAGCTCCAACCTCTTACTGGTCCTAGTTACAGATGATGGTAAACAGAATTGTTTTTCTTCTTTAAAGAAATCATACTAGACGACATTCTTGTTGAATATTGTGGATCATTGAGTTTGGAGCCAACAAGACATATATGTAATCAGCAGTCTCTTCTCAAGAAGATAGATGAATTAAGGTGTGAAAATAATTATGTAGGAGATGCAAGTGCTTTGAAAGTCTTGAGTATTGGTGAGATTGATTTAGAATTGTCTTCAGGAAGAGTCTTGAATTTAACCAAGGTTTTCTTTGTCTCTAACATGCTTAGAAACTTGATTTCTAGTGATGATAGCTAGTATTAAACAGATCATAGTGTTGGAAAGATGGTTCTGACTAAAACTTAAAATTGTAGGGAAAGCATTTTGTAGTAGATAATGAAAATAAGAATGACGGTATTGCTTACTTGGGTGCATAGAAGACCTTTTAGTCATCATATTAGTCATATTTCCACTCTAGTGAACTGATTCATTATGACATATTAGACTTTAAAAATGCATCTAGTAGAAGTGGAAAATGTTACTAAAATACTTTTGTTGATGACTTTTTTAGATATATCGTTGTATATTTTGTTAAAATAAATAAATGAAGCATTTGATGTTTTTGTGCAATACAAAGTTAAGGTTGAAAAACAATTAGACAGAAAACGAATATGATAAGATCTTATAGAGATGAAGAATATATGTTAGATAAGTTTAATATTTTTATGTGTTAGTGAGAGAATTATACATGAATTGGCGACTCCTTAATCTCCTCAACAAAATGGGATTGTTGAAAAAAAGAATAGAACTTTGAAAAACATGTTGAATGTTATGCATCATAGCTCTAACTTATGGGGGGGGGGGAGGAGAAGCTATACTTTCTACATGTTATATTTTAATACATTCTCACAAAGGTTTGTCTAATACTCCATATGAAGTGAAATTGTTTTTCTCCAAATCTAAGTTACTTACGAGTATGTGGTTGTCTTGCTAAAGTTGGTTACATGATTTTAAAAATAGCAACATAGGATCTAAAAATATGTATGTTATATTTGTTGGTTATGCTCACAACAATGTTGTATATAGATATTTTTTTTTAATGTTAATACTGTAAAACTTGGTCATGTAATGGAATCTCAGTGAAATTGAGTTATTGAGTTTTTGGAAGATTCATTTCCTTTCAAAGATTCTTTAGAAATATTTAAATCAAACAGTTATTTGAGAAAGTGTGTCACTAAAAGTGTTGATGTTGAACCTACATAAAAGAACTAGGAATTTGATTGACTTTGGATTATATTTCATAACTAGTTTCATTATAGAACACAATGAACTTAGTGAATAGTTTGTTTTTACGTTTTTAATAGAGAAAGATCATGAATCTTTCTCAACTGCCATGAAATCTATTGATGTTATATTGTGGAAAGAAGCCATCAATAATGAATATAAATCCATTATTACTAATTATACTTGGGAGCTTGTCAATTTACTAATGGATTTTAAAGAAGAAATTGAAGTCATATGGATTGATTGACAAGTTCAAAGCCAGATTCCTATCTCATGGATTCTCTTAAAAGAAACATATAATATAATTTTGTTGACACTTATGCTCTTGTTACTATAAGTGCATCAATAAAAAATGCTTCCAACTATTGCATCATCATATAAATTAGTAATACATCGAATAAATGTAATAACTGTAAAGTATATCATATCTCTTCTATGTCTAACACAAATCCCAAGCACCCTGATTTGCATCATGTCTCTGGTGCTGGCGAGGGTTTTGCCCACCAATGTTGTATGTTTTCTTCTTCACTTTTTTCTGTTTTCTTCTTCATGCTTTCATGTGTGTCCATTTGCCTCTTTTAGCTCTCATTTCTGTTGGGACTTCCGGCTCAACAGTGAGTTTTTTTCGGCAAAATTATGTCTCAGATTCTTCGGAATTCATCTTTATCTGGTGCAACTTCTCCGCAGAGGTCTACCTCTCCAGCTTCCATCTTCTTTCGGAGGTGTCTCTTCGCTTAGAGTCATCTTTCCACCATCTCCACCGCCGTGTGTGACTTTGCGGGACTCCCATGGCGTGCTACTTTCTCCATTGGCTACCACCGTGGAGCTTCTTCTCCACCTGTGAAGTATTTAGATCATATCCCAAAGACTTGGTTCTTCAATCACCCCCTTTGCGAAGGACTTTTCTCAGAGCTTGAATTTCATGTGTGAAAGAGCTCTCTTCTTTGTTCGACTGCCGATCAGGGCAACTGAACTCAGATCAGTTCTGAACCTGTCATAGGTTTAAAAATGAGTATCTAACATCTATCCAAGATACTTAGTTTGTTTTAAATTTCTCTATCTAGATAAGCTTTTAGCGGTTGTATTTTCTTATGTTGACCATTGTATGGGTCTTGCTTTCAATTTTTTCAATCTGTTGTATCCCAAAACTTTGGTTATTTTAGTAGAAGAATTTTAGTGACAAATATGTAATAATTGTATTTTTTAAATGGTGATTTGATTGAGGAAATTTATATGTAATAACTTGATGGATTTGTTGTTGAGGAACATAAAAATAAAATGTGTAAGCTAAAAATTTTCTTTAATGTCTCAACCAAGTTCATAAGCAATGGTTAGAGAAATTTAATATCATTGAGAATGGTTTCACACCTAATTCAGAGGACACTTGTTTCTACCACTTTGATACTAGAATCTTTAAAACCATCCTATTAAATTACACGTAAACACGCCAAAAAAAAATTTACATGTAAACACAATAGGGAACAAAACTACGAAACTATTCAACACAGTCCAAAATTACATATATATAATTGTTGCAAAAGTCAATATAAGAAGCACAAGAAGCACACGTTTTTCTCATTCAACATTTTATATAATTTATATGGAGCCCACACGTCACTATATGCACAATATAAGTAACTTTTTACTTCTATATATATGATTGATTTGTTTTGTAATTGAGAGAAACACTTACAATAACACACAACATAATATTATCCTCTTCAAGTTACTATTCATTCTAGAAGTCAGAAGAGTCTCGCCGATCAGGTTTTCATATCGTTTAAAGTTATTATATCTTCAATATTATAACACGTTATCAGCACGATCGCTTTTCGATCGGTATAAAATTAAATTTACATACTGTTATAATAGGTGACTTGGTACCCATATATACATATATGCTATATTCAAATTTAATTTGTATATTAATATAGTGGTCGAATTACCACCATTAAATTTATTTTATATATTAGTAATATTATAGTAATCGCCCGAGCCGTCACCAGATTTATATGGTTTGTTTCCTGCACCATAATTATTTATCTATTAATATTATAGTAATCGGTATAGCCGTCACCAAATATATGATTTGGATGCCTCATGCACCATAACTATTTATTGTTATGAAGTGGATGACTCCGTCACCATAATGTTTATCTACTGTTATAAAATGGATGACTCCGTTACCATAATGTTTATTTATTGTTATAAAATGGATGATTTCGTCACCATAATGTTACCGTTTAAAAGACTTAATACATTTGGTATATCGGCTGGAAAATCAATATGGGTTTGGACACCATACCTAAGATACTACTCTTAAATGAGAAAGGTCTTTGTGTCTATATCATTCCACTCTTGTATAACAATGCTTCGTACCTTATAAATATTAAATCTCTATATATATTGGTTGTTATAAAATTATTTGCTAATAAATATTACAAAAAAATGTTTAAGTGATTAATTATTCAAAAGAAATTAAAGATAAATTTTAACACCTATAAATAGTGATTTTAACAGTTATGAACAATGATTTTCCATGACTATTTTAACGGTTATGAATAGTAATTTTCAACGGATATTTTAATCTCTATGAATAGTGATTTTAACGTTTATAAACAGTGATTTTCAATGGTTATTTTTAATGGCTATGAATAGTGATTTTAACGGTTATGAACAGTGATTTCAATGGCTATGCATAGTGTTTCTAACGGTCAAGAAAAATATTTTTCAATCTATAAATACACCCATTTTCACTCATTCATCACTCAACAAAACTTCTATCATTTCTCAAAATTCTCTCCACGAAATCGTTTTAATTTTTGATTTGTAAGAAAATGTTTCGATTACTTTTAGTTTTAGTATTTGGTTTAATCATTACCACGATTTATTGTTTATTCGTTGGAAAATTTGATCCTTATGAATTTAGTGTAAAAATTGGTCTCGTTTTACTTGTGTTGTTTCTTTTTGTAATCGCTTGTATGATTAATTAAAGGATTTTAAATAGTATTATTTATTAATATTGTTTTGATTAAATCAGAAATGGATCAATGCACAAACCAACCAAAATCAGAGAAAGATATCAAAGAAGTTTGTATACTAGATAGTGGAACAACACGCACTGTTCTTAAAGACAGTAGATTTTTCACCGATCTAAAACCAGCAAAAATTACTGTCATTACAATAGCAGGTCCTACAAACCTCATTAAAGGTAATGGGAAGATTAACTTTATGTTGGCTAATGAAACATTTTTTTTTATTAATAATATCTTATATTCTTCGAATTCCAAGAAGAATTTATTGAGTTTTAAAGATATATATCTTCAAGGATATGATACTCAGTTATCAACGAAGAATGGAAAGAAGTATATGTATATAACTTCTCATAATTCTAGGAAAATACTTATACTGGAAAAGATTCGAGAACTTTTTTCTGGTTTGCATCATACTTATATTAGATGCATTTGAATCTAACCTCGTGATTAAAAGAAATCCTGAAGATTGCATATTGTGGCATAACTGCATCGGTTATTCGGGCACCACATGATGTGAAAAATAATAGAGAGCTCACATGGTATGTCATTGAAATCCCATGAGATATGTTTGGGAAATAAAATAACATGTGTTGCATGTTCTCTTGGAAAGTTAATCACAAGACCATCGCCAAACAAAATTGATATTGAATCACCAACATTCCTTGAACACGTTCAATGTGATATATGTGGACTTGTACACCCACCATGTGGACCATTCCACTGTTTTATGGTGTTGATTGATGCGTCAAGAAAATGGTCACATGTTTGTCTATTATCATCTCGAAATATGGCATTTGCGAGATTTCTAACTCAAATAATTAAACTGAGAACTCAATTATCTGATTATCTAATTAAAAGAGTTAGATTAGACAACTCTGGTGAGTTCATATCCCAAGCATTTAATGATTACTGTATGGTAATGGGAATTGATGTGGAACACTCTATAGCACATGTTCACACACAAAATAGTTTGGTTGAATCATTGATTTAACATCTGCAATGAATTGCAAGACCATTGATAATGAGATCAAAACTTTCAACCTCTATATGGGGACATGCTATTTTGCATGCAGAAACACTCATTCGGATAATACCAAGTGCACATCACAAATATTCTCCATTACAGTTAGCATTTGGTCGTGAACCAAATGTTTCACATCTAAGAATCTTTGGTTGTGCGGTTTATGTGCCAATTGCACCTCCACAACGAACAAAGATGGGACCACAAAGGAGGTTAGAAATATATGTTGGTTTTGATTCTCCTTCAATTATATGGTACCTAGAACCACAAACTGGTGACATATTTACGGCACGTTTTGCTGACTGTCATTTTGATGAAAAAGTATTCCCGGTTCTAGGGGAAAAACAAGCAAGTAGGAAAAGATATCAAATGGTTTGTACCATCACTGCTACATCTTGATCCTCCTATAAAACATTCCGAACTAGAAGTTCGACAAATTTTGCATTTGCAAAGTATAGCAAATTAGCTTCCTAATGCATTTGCAGATACTAAAATGATAATAAAATCGCATATACATGCTGCAAATGTTCCTTCTCGAATTGAAATGCAACAAGAACGTGGAATATCAGATGAGACCCATGAGTCTAGCACCCGCTTGAAGCGTGGTAGACCTGTGGGTTCTAAGGATAAAAATCCTAGAAAACGAAAAGAAGCTGAAAAAGCAAAATATACCCAAAATAGTAGAAAACATTGTGGAAGAAAAGAATCAAGAATCTAATAATAATATTGAGCATCAAGAATCGGAAAGAAGTCATGAGATTTCTATCAACTACATCCATAATGGAAAAATATGGAATATAAATGAAGTAGTTGATGATATTTTCTCATATCTTGTGGCAAAATATATCAATGAAGAGAACAATGATTCAGAGCCAAAATCCGTATATGAATTTCATAAGAGACACAATTGGCTTAAATGGAAAGATGCAAGTTGAACTTGATTTACTCAACAAAAAAAATGTATTCGGACCTGTTGGAGTCACACCTAAAGAGGTCAGGCCAGTCGGATACAAATGGGTTTTCGTTGCAAAATGAAATGAGAAAAATGAAATTGTGAGATGCAACACTCGGCTTGTATCTCAAGGATTTTCTCAAAGATCTGGGATTAATTATAAGGAAATATATTCCCTCGTTATGGATGGTATTACCTTCAAATTTTTGATGTGTTTACTGCTGATGAAAATCTTCATATGCAACTTATGGATGTCGTAACAGCTTATTTATATGGGTCATTAGATACAAATATCTATATGAGAATACATGTGTTCAATAAAAGCATTAACATCAAAACCTAAAGAGTTGTGTTCAATAAAATTACAAAGATCGTTATATGGGTTAAAACAATCTGGACGAATATGGTATAATCATCTCAGTGAACATTTGGCAAAAGAAAGATATGTGAATAATCCTATTTGTCCATGTGTTTTCATTAAGAAACAACAACCAAATTTGTGATAATCGCGGTATATGTTGATTATCTAAATATGATTAGAACACAAGATGAAGTACAGAAAGCAACAAACTTTCTAAAGGGAGAATTTGAGATGAAAGATCTCGGGCAGACAAAAGATTGTCTAGGCCTACAAATAGAGCATTCCAAAAAGGGCGTATTTGTTCATCTATCCACATACACTAAGAAAGTGTTAAAACATTTTATCATGGATAAGAAAACTCATCTTAGCACTCCAATGGTCGTTAGATCTCTTAATATTGAAAATGATCATTTTCGACCAGCTGAGGAAAATGAAGAGATACTCCATCCTGAAGTACCATATCTAAGTGTAATTAGAGCTCTTATGTATCTATCAAATTGTACTATACCTGATATATCATTTGTAGTTAACCTTTTGGCCATGTTTAGTTCATCCCCTACGCGAAGACTTTAGAATGGAATCAAATATGTCTTCCGCTATCTTCAAGGGATGACTGATTTAGGATTATTTTATTCTAAAAATCCAAATGATCAAATGATGTGTTTTGCAGATGAAGGATATTTGTCATATCCACACAAGGCTAGATCACAGACGGGATACGTGTTTACAATCGGTGGCACCACTATATCTTGGCGTTCTTAGAAACAAACATTTGTGGCTACTTCTACAAACCATGTTGAACTCATCACCCTGCATGAGGCAAGTAGAGAATGTGTATGACTTAGATCCATTAACAAACACATCCGATCAAATAGTGGAATCAACTACAATATAAAACTAACTATTATATACGAAGATAATGGTGCATGTGTTGCCCAGATGAAAGAAGGATATATCAAAAGTGATAGGACAAAACATATCCCTCCAAAGTTCTGTTCTTACAGTCAAGAACTTGAGAAGAACAAAGAGATTGAAGTAAAATATGTTCGTTCGTGTGACAATGCTGCTCACCTCTTCACAAAGTTACTACCCACCAGTACATTTAGACAACAAATTTGTAACACTGGAATGCACCGTCTACAAAACCTATAATGATACTCTCTAGATCATTCGAGGGAGAGATGATACAGTTGTACTCTTTTTACCTTGCTATGGTTTTTTCGTAATGGGTTTTCCTATAAATGTTTTTAACAAGGCAACGGACGACAAACCACAAGAAATGACAGTCGCCTCCAAGGGGGAGTGTTGCAAAAGTCAATATAAGAAGCACATGTTTTTCACATTCAACATTTTATATAATTTATGTGAAACTCACACGCACTATGCGCTCATAGTAGAAATAACTTTTTACTTCTATATATACGATCGATTCATTTTGTAATTAAGAGAAACACTTACACTTACAATAAAACACAACATAATATTATCCTCTTCAAATTACTATTCATTTGAGAATTTCGAAGAATCCCACCCATCAAATTAGATTTTTATACCGTTTAAAGTTATTAATTCTTCAATATTATTACAATAACTATTTTTTCGTTAATTCTATTTATAAACTAGTGTCCATCAGCATGGACGTTGGTTAGTCGCTGGTGGTTTTGATCTTTGGTCGGGGTAGTTTGATTTCTTGAACTTGTTTCTTCAAGTTTCCTAGTCTAGTCTTTTTGGGTTTTAATATTATGGCTTCCCTCATTTGGACTTATGTTTATGAGGTCATCTTTGTTTACCACCGGCTTTAGTATTCTACCAATAAATTCTATCCATGTATTTTACCCTTGTATTATACTTTGGTTTTAATAATAATAATCTATGACAAAAAAAAAAAACTAGTGTCATTTCGTGGACGAACATCATTAATACTCTTAATGAAAGAGCACAAAATAACCCTACTCCTCTTAAATCATAACTACTCCTCCTTTTTTCTTTTAATAAATTTGGGCCCACAACTGGAACCTCTATCAGAAACAGAAGGTTTGAACTGGTTTTACATTTGGTTTATTTGAAATCCAAACAAATTGGTTAAGACAAAATCAAACCAACTATTGGTTTATATTAAATGAAAAAGCTTCCTCGTACCAAACCTTGTACAGTAACAATAAATGGACTCGCTTTCTTCTTCACGAAAGCACAGAACGAAACCAGATCCAACGAAACCGTAAGTTTCTTCCTTACAACCAAACACAACGATTTTATTTTGAGGAGAAGTGGTGAGAACTGGTGTTTGATTCTGGTGGAGATTTCGGTGAGGCCTTGGTGGTGTGCTCGATTTGCTCAACGCTAAGCCTCAACTCCATTGTTTTAACATTTCTTGACTTTTAAGGTTAGTGACTTGAAGAGAAAGTAAAAGAGGTGAGATAGATGGATTTGGTGTGATGTGTGAGAGTTTGCATGAGGTTTGTATCTTATTGCTTGGTTTAGAAGACAATGGTGTTAGTGGCTAGGGTTTAGGTGGTGTTTACGTAACATGATTTGTTGTTAGTGCCTGGTCTTGTTGAAGGCTTTTTGAGTTCTACTGAGAGCAAAGTCCTTACTTACCAGACCGGGCTACTAGGGTTTTCATCCGACGGTGAGGCGATGAGTGAGGTGTAGAGGTTTTTAAAATCATGATTTTTGTGGTGGTGTAGAGGTTATTTAATTTTAGAATTTTGTACTGCGGTATAACTGGTTAAACTAATATTTATTATTGCAGATATAATGATTACAATGAGCGATCATTTTGACTGCGGTGGTTGTTACGTTGAAACTGAAGAAGGGTTTAGATGGAATGCAAAGGATGCTATCAACTATGGAATAATGTTCAAAACATCGAGTATTGAGGATATCACTTACTTGGTTTTAGAAAGAAGGATTCAGAAGTAGCTTGGTATGGTTGATAGACACGAAGATGAAATTAAGTTATATTCTGTTGGCAGTTGGTGCAAAAAAGCAATTGTATATCTTTGATGATGAGGATGTTGAGATTTTTTTATGTAGCATGGATGTGGGTCACTTAAGGAGTGTTTTGCATGTGGAAGTAGATAAGAGTGTTGATGAAGAGGATATTATAGTAGCACCGAGTAGTTTGATAGGAAGTAACTATAATAGTGAGGTGGTTATTGCTACAGCGAAAAATGCAATTGTTATCCATGAGGAAGAAAGAGATCATCGGAATGATGATGTTGAAAAGTGTATGAATATTACTAGTGAGAAAATGACATTGAATGAGGTTACAAGATGTTGCGTTGGTTATGTTACATTTGCTTTAGATTAGGAAAATTTTGGCCCATTTTGCCATTGTTTTAGATTTCAAAAATTTTGGCCCATTTTGCTGTATGAAAATAATGGTCTATTTTGCCTTAGATGAGGAAAGGTGTTAAAAACATATAATCATCACTTCTCCTCTATTTCTTGAACTAAAGCAAACCAAATTATGGGACCCACTTATGTTGTATTGTGTAACATGTGAGTTTGTGTCATGATACAACATAAAATGTGTCAGTAACTCTTTTTTTCGTGACATAACTTTTCCTCTCACACACAATTAACACGTGAGTTACTAATTATTTTG